>JAKOGI010001770.1:25000-180000 GCA_029747015.1 Carnegiea gigantea
AGTGATACAACTTAAGATCATAATTGCCATGGTGCGATGAATACTTATGGATAGGGGAAGTTTTGTGAACATCATCACTCTTAACAGTCTTAAAAAATTGCAATGCAATAAGAAAGATTTTGAAGCAATCAAAACTCCCATTTTAGGGTTAAAGAGGCATGGTACATATCCCTTGGGAACTAAAAGGTTACTTATCCATGTGAAAGATAAGAAGAACTCACGAGCCATAGAGGCAAATGTTTTTGTAGTGGATATCCCGATGGTGTATAACATCATCCTAGGACGTCCAAACCTTAATGCCATCAAAGCAGTAGTGGCACCTTACCTTTTGCTTATTCAATTTGAATTGGATGATGGTAACATGGAAAAACTTTATGGAGATCCAAAGATAGAAAGGGAGTGCTATTATGTGAGTTTGAAGTCCTTAGGAAAGAAGGAAGAACCTCTCTCAGGTGAGACACCTTGGAAAAATAAGGTTAGAAAGAAGGTAGGCATAGAGGCAATGGTAGTACTTTCTCCTCAGTAGAAGAACATGGAAGACCACCCTTGCAAGTGACTTATAAAGTGGTTTCTCATCCCTTTAGACCCTAATTGTCCAGAATGAATAGTTCAGGTTAAGAAAGACCTCGACCTGAAGATAAGGAATGGAGCCACCCAACTCTAGGAGCAATATAAGGATGTGTTTGCTTGTAAACTTCCAGAAATTCCAGGATAGCTCCTGATGTAATACAACACAAGCTAAGTGGTGATCTGAATCACAAACCAATCATTTAGAACTAAAGGCACTTAGGGGGCAGAAAGGAGTATAGCCACAGTAGGTGAAGTCTAAAAGCTTCTAGAAGCAGGATTCATAAGAGAGCGCTAGTACCCCGAGTGAGTATCAAATGTCCTCTTGGTCAAGAAACCTAAAGAGACATGGAGAATGTGTGTCGACTTCATCAACTTAAACAAGGCGTGCCCCACAGATAGTTTCCCATTTCCGAAGATAGCTAAGTTAATCGACTCTATAACTGATCATGAACTCCTTAGCTTCATGGATGCCTTTTTAGGCTATTATCAAATCCTTTGGCCAAGAAAGACCAAGAAAAAATGGCTTTCACTATCGACACTAGCTTATATTGCTATAATGTAATGTCATTTGGCTTGGAGAATGCCAGAGCAACCTACCTATGACCTATCAAGAAAGTCTTTGCGACACTCAAAGGAAGGCAATAGAACTATATGTGGATGACTATGTGAGAGACTTGGAGAAGAATGTTGGAGCCACCTCCTAACAGCTACTAAGAGCGTCAAAAAAATTGACTATAAAAAACTTCGGCATCATAGAAAGAAGTTGTAGGAGCTGAGAATTTTTAGTTTTGGGGTAAATATTTAGATTAATATTTTCAATGATTATGTTTTATTAATTGGCCATCTTAGACTATTTTTGTTTGCATGCCAATTGAGTGTATTGATTCATGTGAAGTAATTTTATAAACTTTCCTTATTTATTACGCGATTATATGAACTTGGTGGGTTCGTTTAAAGTTAGGTCGACGCGTAATTATACAGAAATAGGAAAGTTGAATTAGGATATTCACCGTCGAGATCAATTGATATTAGACTATTTAGACCCAATATTATTTTAGTTTAATGGGTAGAGAAAACAACAAAAAAAAAGGAAAACAAAACAAAGGGGGTTCAGGACTAGGGTGCTGGCCTGAAAAAGAACAGAAGTAGCGAGGCTTCTACTTCCTCGCGACCCCTGAGCCCAAGAGAGAAAGCGAGAGGAGAGATAGTAGGGGAAACTGATGGTGAGGTTTGACGTCGGCCACCAGTTCATGGCGTCACCACTGGCTGGTCTCGGACATGGTGTCACGTAAGAAGGGTCTGTATAGCTAGGGTTTTGAAACCCGAGAGAGAAAGATAGATCAAGCGAACAGAGGGGCGCGGCGGCGACACACCGACAACGGGGTGACGGTTACACAAGGTGGGGGCCTTACTCTGCCTTAGCCCCAAGAGAGAAAAAGAGAAAAAGAGAGAGAGAGAGGGAGTAAGATACATGGTGGTATGCATCGACAGCTTCTGGCAGCTGCTAGTGGCAGATCGGCAGCAGAGTGACCCTAGGAAGGAGGTGGCGCAAGACAATGAAGGGGAGGAACGAGGAGACTCGAGCCTAGCTTCGAAATCACCCCAACCAACCCTAAATCAGGCCTTCTAGCTTGGAATCGAGGTGGGTGATTATCAATTTCCTAACCTATTAATAATTTGCATAGTATTATTCATTCATTTATTAGTTGATTTGGTTGTGAAGATGAATTCTAAATGAATTGAGAATTATGGGTAGTTGGTGGATTGTTTGAGGTTAATTGAAATGATTTGGGATTGGAATTAAAATGATTTCAAGTATTGTTGTGGACGATGTTGTGAGGAGGGAGTTCGGGTTGTAGGATGCTGCTAAATCGAGTTGTGATTTTGTTAGCCTATGATTCATGTGTGTGCTATGTGTGCATGTCATGACTGAGTTCTACGCCAAAGAGTTGCAATCTTAGCTATTCTAAGTTGCTTGTGCTTTTAAAAGTCTCCTACTGCATGATATGTGAACTAGCAGTCGTTCCGGTTGAACTCACCTGATTCGCCTTAACCATGCCCTCCCATTCTTACGTTGAGGCTTTCGAATAATTAAATTCTCAAGTAGTTGGCTTAAGAGTCGTTTGTTTGTTATAATGACTAAAGCAACATCTTGATTACTTAAATAAGTAACTTGAATGTTTTATAATCCCTTAATTGTTTTCAGAAGTTGTTTAAATGGGCTATTGAGTTGGAAACAATGTGAATTACGAATGAATATGTTTGCATTGTACTCTAAGGCGTGTGTTGATAAGTATGTATGTGAACTACTGTGACATGGCAAGCTTCTTGAATCTTATGGTTAATGATGACTGTTAGACCATTCGTCTGATAAGAATGCTTTTTGGCAAATTTGGTTATGTATAGGTTGCAAATTAGTGATTTCTAAAATGAGTTTTAATATTCATTTCCTTCAAAAGTGAATGCTCACTTGGTCATTAACTCGTTTACAAGCATAGTTTACCAAAATGAGAGTGGTTATTTGTAAGTTGATTTGAGTTTATTAAGGCATTTTGGCCTTCTTGAAAATGAAAATGGCATCGTTGTGATACAATGGGAACTTCTATGCATAACGTTTTGAAAATGAGATACATCTAAAATGTTTTATGCTAAGAGGATAGTGCTAGTGAATTCCTAGGGAGCAGACTCAGAAGTGGGAATTCTAATGGACCTTGACGAGGATGAGACATAAGGTTAGGGAGCAAACCCGGTAAGTAGGAACCCTAATTCCTAGGAGAAGACCTAGAAGTGGCAACCCTAGAGGACCCTCACGATAGAGGTGTTCAAAAATATCCACAACTAATAAACCAAACCGAAAACCCACCATCTGATCCGAAATCTCGGGTACCTGAACTGAAATATTTGAAAATTTTGGTTCGGTACTTGAACCAAAATTTTTTTCGGGTTATTGGTTCGGGGACGATTCGGGCATTTTAAGGATTCGGGTATCTGAAAACCCAAAACTTATTTTTTACTTTTTCAAAACTTTTTTTATATTATCCATTCCCTAAAGGCTTTGTAAATCAAATATTCCTAAAGCCTAAGAAGGCAAGTAGTTTGACTTTGTTACATTGTTTTGTTTGAACAGGATGGACATGAATATGATGTTAATAAGCTTATGCCTTACGAAGGTGTGGGCTAATTAGATTATGAATGGTGGTAAGATATCGGGTGATATTGCGATATTGTCTAATAATTTCAAGTGCAATTGGTGTAATACGGTAATGTTTTATAGCATAAATAGAGATAATTATATTATGGATATAATAAAATTATTAGGCAAAGTAGAAAAAAAGATTTTAGAAAAAATGGGTTATTGGGTAACCCAAAACCCGAACTGAAACTACCGGGTACCTGAATTCGACTATCCAAATATTTTGGTTCGAATACGATTCACCGTTTTGCCGACCCAAAATTTCGGGTACCTGAACCGAAATCTCTTTTGGTTTGGGTACCCAAACCATGGACACCCCTACCTAACGAGGGTACAACACAAGTTTATGGAGCAGACCTAGTATGCGGGAACCTTAATTCCCAGGGATTAGACCCAAAAGTGGGAACCCTAGAAGACCCTGACGAGGGTAAATGTCCACTGAATATGAAAGGCACTAGTCATCACTATGAAATATGAGTAGCGATCTCACTTGAACAAGTACAAATATGAGAACCCAATGCCCCATGAAATGATTTCGTACTTGTTACATGATGAAAACTCCTCATTCGAGGACTATGCTACTGCAAAGATTTGGAAAAGTGCATGTATTGTCGAAAAAAGCTTTTATTGAATTCCAAATGAGGTTCCAGTGAATAACGACTATTTTATAAATGCTTACCTTGGTTTAAGTGATGATGCTTGCCTTTTATGCATTAATCCTGTTTTCTTGCTAAAAGAACCCCACTGGGAATTCTAATTGAACTCCAAGATGGTAAATGCTCATGTGTGAATTGAACGCTCTACTATTCTGAATCCCTGAATTTCTTGAGATCTCTAACATGCCTACCATGTGATGTCAACCTAGTGTAATAAGTGGTTGTCGTTCCTAGGATACAAGAGTCATAGTTAGGCAAGTTGAGATCTCTTGTGCGTGTATACCTATTGAATCTTGGAAGTTATTGAAGCAATAACGAATATGGGAGGCCTTATGTGATTATTATGTGATATTAAATATCAAAATGTGCGTGATTGCTACTTAGAAGTATTATCTGTAACTGTTCTATTTTCTTGGGGTTGGAAATCATTCCCTAAGCGTGTGGTGGCTCATCCCCTCTCTATTCCCCTCCCCATGTTCTTGAAATGACAGGTAGAAGTCAGTTTATGTAAACCGAGATGGAGTCTCCCTTTTTGCTTTGGAAAAAGAGATTATATGTTTTCGTTAGTGGGTTTATGAGTTCAATGACGTAGTGTGATGTATTTTTAAGTTCTTGAATATATGTAAGTTAATTGCTATGATTCATGTAATACATATTGAATAACAGTCGCTCTGAATGATTAAGTAGACCAACCATCTGAATAGTTGGTCATTTTGCGTAGTTTAGGTCAGTTATTATGGGATGTAAACCCCAGTGCTTCGGATGTGTAATCCGGTGAGCTGCACCCTTTTATTTCTTTCTTTCATTGAGCTACATACTTAGTGTACCTTGGGCGTGTAGCCTTTAGAGTTGTAATCTCCAGCGTGTAGTTGTTGAGCTTGTGGGCATGACTTTTATGCTTTTATTTATTGCAGAGACCTAATGTAAGGCTTTAAGCCTGGGTTATGGTCAATTTTTAGGGGGAACTCTATCCGTTTCATTCCAGAATTGAATAAATCGCTTACATCACTAGCCCTAGAGTGTAAGGGTGTTGCAAAAGCTTAACATAAGAAAGTGTACTTTTGGAGTCAGATCTAGAAAAGTCTTAGGTTGTATGATCAATCATAGAGGAATTGAGAAAGGTCCCAATAAGGACATGGTTGTAATGAACATGAAATCGCCGAGAACAATGAAAAGTGCAGAAGTTAACCGGCTATATAGTCACACTTGGGAGGTTCATGTCAAGATCAACAGATAAGTGCCTTTCTTTCTTGAAAATGCTAAAGAAAAAGGCGCAGTTTAGATGGGATAAGGTGGCCGAGTAAGCCTTTCAAAGCCTCAATAAGTACTTAGGAAGACTTCATCGGATGGTGAGTCGTAACACTGGAGAGCTATTGTTGGCATACCTTGTCGTGCCGGCAATGTGGTAAGCGCGCTTCTACTAGTGGAAAAGGATGGACAACCCCCTTATTGAGAAGTTTGCATACACCTTATTGGTTGTAAGTTAAAAGTTAGTCCCCTATGGAATCAATTACAAACCCATAAGAGCTATCACTATCACAACAAACCAACTGTTGTGAAACACTCTCAAGCAATATGGAAGGTTTGGAAGAATGTTGAAATGGGATGCTGAGTTAGTCCCCTATAGAATAAATTATGAACCCAGAAGAGTAATCAAGTCCTAAGCCCTTGCCGATTTTATTGTTGAGTGCTTTGTTTTGGACGAGACGAAGATGCGGGATACAAGTCATGGATGCTATATGTAGATGGATCGTTAACCAATGAAAGAAGTGGAGCAATGCTGATTGTGGTATCTCTCAAAAGGTGCGCATATGAGCATGCAGTGAAATTCATCTTTAAGGCATTGAATAATAAAGCCGAGCATAAAGCCCTATTAGCTAGCACGGTGATTTGCAATGTGCTAGGGTCAGAATACCTTAAAGCATTCTTTAACTCCCAACCTGTGGTGAGCCAAGTGAAGGGGGGAATACAAAGCTTGTGATATGGCCTCATGATCACTTACTTAGTAAACATGAAGGAAAAATCCACCATGTTCAAGAAGTTTTAAATTGAACATGTGCCCTGATTGGAAAATTGACAAGCTGTCGCCTTGCTGAAGCTCGTCAGCTCTTCTCTGGATGGCCACATAAGGAGCATTCATTAGAAAATCTTACAAGAATGAATGACACGCTAAAGAGTTGGTATGGATTGACAGAATTGATACATGGATGGACCACCTCATAAGGTATTTGTATGATGGAACTCCCTCACCAGAGCAGAAAGAGGCTTATTGTATCAAGAAGGGATAAAGTATTTCTTATTGTATGAAGGGCTCCTCTATAAGAAAGCATTCTGACTCCATCTATTAAGATGCATTACTCTAGAAGAGGGGAAAAGGATTCTAGCAAAGATACATGAAGCAGAAGGTATAGCACACATTAGAAGCCGAAGCCTTACCACAAAGGCATTAAGGACTGAGTACGACTAGTAAGCATTTTAATCGGATACAATAGAAATTGTAAGGAAATGTGATAAATGCCAATAATTTACTGCCTTTGTGGATTACTTTACTAAGTGGGTAGAGGCAGAAGCGGTCGCGTACATTACTGAAAGGGAGGTTTGGAAGTTCATATGAAAAAACATTAGTACTAGGTTTGGGGTTCCAATTCGATACTGATAAAGTACGAGACTATTGTGCCAAGTGTAACATCCAGACAAGATTCACGGCCATTGTTAAACCCCAAACAAATGGACAAGATGATTCCACCAAACAGAAAATCTTGAATGGACTGAAGAAGAGGTTGAATGATGCAAAGGGATTGTGGTCTCATGAACTATCATCCATATTCTGCTCCATTCGGCTAATTGAAAGAGCATTACAGGATGGACTCCCATTATGATTGTCTGTGGTTTTGAAGCTGTACTCTGGGTATAATCACCATCCACACTCATCGGGTGACTACTTTTTAAGAGGACCTCAATAATAAGGCATTAAGGGAAGTGCTTGACTTGCTACCTATAGTGAGGGGGATTTTACCTCAAAGAGGAGATAGCTAAAATTAGGATGACTCAGCTCTACAACTACAACGTATAGAAGAGGCCCCTGAAGGAAGGAGATTTGGTATCAAGGTAGATAAAAGCTCTCAGAAAAGGGGCAATCCAAGGGAAGCTCACTCTCAATTGGGAAGGCATGTATATGATCATTGAGGAAGCTTGCCTTGATACATTTCAACTCTCAATACTTCAAGAAGATGGGATACCAAGAATCTGACACTCTGGTAACCCTACGTATGATGTAGAGAAGGGTAGCATAGGTCTTTTAAGTAAAAGAAATGCAAGTTTCATTATAGTATATCGATTATATGTTCGGTTTACCTCTGATTTTATCTCTTATGAATTTCAATGAATACTGGTTTCCTTGTATTCATTTCTTAATTGTTTATTCTCAAGTTTGGAGGAAAGGGGGGATAAAAATTTAGAATGAGATGATAAATCTAACCAACCAATAAAACTTAGCGATAAAACCAGTAGCAATTAAGAGACGCTAATGCACAGACTAGCTAAACCGATCGATGTCCAGATTCATCCTATACAGGCCACGATAGATGGTAGGAATGCAAGGACGTCAGCCTTACAACCGAGATCATCCTACCTTCTTAAGGAAGGGGTCTAATCAAGTGCAACCGTTTGGTTAAATGATACACTGTTGCAAGGATTAGCTCATTTGGCTGATATCCGGACCCATCCCAGGAATACCGTGATAACCAATGGGAACGATAGGGCGTCAACCTTGCAACTGAACTCATTCTACCCCCTTAATGAAGGGGTCTAACCAAGTGTGACAGTTTTGTTAAATAATGCACTCATGTAGGGATTAGCTCATTCAGATAATGTCCGGGCTTATCCTATGAATGTTGTGATAGACAATGGGAGTACTAGGATGTTGGCCTTGCAACCAAACGCATTCTACCCCCTTAAGAAAGGGGTCTAACAAAATGCAAAAGTTTCATTTGAGGAATGCCGCTGCTCTTATCCGGACCAATCAGATGAGTGTAACTCAATCCTTTACCCCTCCTTCAGTCCTTAAGGGCTGAGCGGTGGGTGTGTGAATGAGCCATGCATAGGTTTTCAAGACTCCCTCTATGATGATAGGGACAATGCCCTTTAACCCCTAGGGGGCTCGGAAGCTCGTGACCGATAAAGCGCAAAGAGGGCGGCAAGCTTGTACCGAGGTTCAAGCATTCAACAATATGTTAAGGAAGTGACAACAATACATAGCAGAAGCAAGAAATGCAAAGACATTGCAAAATTAAAACACCCAAGCATAAAGGTTATCATACATACAAGACAGAATAAAGCGTAACAGAGTGCATATACATTCCCAAAAGTAAAATAAAGCAAGGAATTAAACATGTTGATATGTCCTAGGAGAAAGGCCCAAAACAAGGATTATTTGTTCCAGAAGTAGAGTCTAACAACTAGTGAAAGGATGAAGGAGGGAATGGGGAGTCAGGCCTATGCGTTATCATTGGCATCCTCTATGGCGTCATCTCCAACATGGGTTACCTCGGCATCCTTCTCAGGTGGATCCTCTAGGGCATACTCAGGGGAGGATAGGTGGGTGGCGGATGCTATACCTGAATGCAAGGAGGAGATCTCTTGCGGAGCCTCCTCCTTCCTCTTAGCATGAGCATTAGCATCCCCCATCTTGACCACTTAGGCCAACTTCAAAAGGATCTCTGAATTCGTGAATGAAGATCCCCTTTCCTGCATTATACTTCTTAACAACCTTGATCACAAGATCCATTATTGCTTCACGCTCCTCAACAGAAGTGTTGGCGGCATCAAGTGGGGCCTTATAGGCATTTCTCTCCATCAAGGCCTTATCCGCCTTGAACTTGTGCTCCTACTCCTTTAGCTTGTACTCTAACTCCTAGATCGTATGCCCGTTGACTCTATCTTTTCAGTGAGACACTCCATCTCTTTCTTATTGTGCCTTGCCTGCTCCTTGAGAGAGTTAAGCTCAGCCTCTGTTACACATTGGAAAGTAACAAAGTGAAAGGCAAAGAAAGCACGAACTGCACCCTAAAAACAAGAAAGGAAAAGATTACATCAAGTAAAATCAAGTGCAAAGGGAAGGAAGTGCGAGAAGTGTAACTCCCTAAAGTTTTCGTTCGTACATTTACTTATGTACTAATGTATATTTTACGAGCATACTTTAGGTTATTTATTTTTTTTATTTGTACATGTACTTGAGTTAGTAATAGCATTATTATGTTTGGGGAATATTAGAAGTGTGCCTCATTTTGTAGATTACTATAGCCTTGCTCAAAAGAAAGGGAAAAGGGAAGGGGGAGATTTTTTTTAACCATGTTAGAGTGGGTGATTTATCATCAAAAATTGGGGGTTTCCCTTGTTTTTTTTTTCAAACCTCAACCCTGCGCATAAATTAGAGAGAGAAAGAGAAAAAGATAAGAAGAGAAGGAAAGAGAAGAAGGCAAAGAAGAAGAAGAAGAAGAAAGATTAGGGTCTTGGTTTTGATAGCAAATTCAGGTGAGAGATTCTTACTTTCTCTAATCCTAAAAACTAACTAGGGTAGGATTAATTTGATGGTTTATGATTGAATTTGGGAAAACAATTGAAGGTTAAAGCAATGAATTTGAAGTTCTTAGGGTTTAATAGATTAGAAACCTAATTTCACTTACTAGAAACCCACCCCTAAAAGTTTCATGCTTAGTTGTGATTTTTGGATTATATTACTGTGTGAATTTGATGAGTATGTTGTTAATTTGTTCATATATGAACTAGCTAATGCATATTGGCTTGATTATTTGAATTAGATATTTTTGATTATTTTTGGCCATGGTTTTGACTGTTGTGAATTATTGGCCATGTGAAAAATTATGAAACTTTTATTGTAGATTATCCATGTTATTGAGGAATTTCTTATAAGTTTTTGTGATTTTGGGATGTTTAGTTTATGGGTTACGACTTTTTGATTGAAACTACCCTAGTTTATGAGTTATGAATTGGCTTGCTCAAAAATATGGAAATTTTTACTATAGTTGGCAATTTCATGTAATTTTTCGTGAATTTTGAATGTGTCATTTACGAGTTAAGAATTGTTTTGTTGAGGTTACCTTGTTTTAATGCATAATTTGAAGGACTGTTTCAATTTTTGTGGAGGATTGGCTTAATAGGAATTTTTGAAAATTATGTGGTAGATTATGCATAATATTTGGTATTTTCCTGCAAAGTTTTGTGAATTGTAGATTTGTATTCAATGTTTTATGAATTTTTGAGTGAAAATGTCTTGTTTGGTGTAATTATGGGATGTTCATATGCATAAACTATAGATTGATCATGGGGTATGATTTTTTGAGTACTAAGAATAGAATGTGCTTTTATGGTGCTTTGAAAGTTGTGAAAATTATTTTAGGTGGATTTATACCTTATTTTGACAACATTTTTCTAATAAATTAATATAAGTTTCCTTGAAATATAAAGATGTGATCATATAAACTACATGATCTTAATAAGTTATGTTGTTATGGGGAAAGAGGCTCATGTCTTGCCTAAGGTTATTATATTGTGTTCTGTAGCTATGGCCATAGTAGTGACTGCCATTAAATTCAGTTTGCCTAGTGGGAGAGATTCTAACCAATTTCTTGGGATATGACTGTCAGTCTTATGTGCTATGCTAGTCATGTGGGTCCCTGGTGAGGAAGGCTTGGACCTAACTTACTAGATATGAATGTGACTCCATGATTTATGTTTGTGAGTAATTCCCATCCTTTAGAGCTAGGGTTCTTGGTTGGTACCACATGAATAGGTCCCAGCTGGTCTACCAGTAGTTGGTACCATAGGAATGAGTCCTAGCTAGTCCACCAGGATGTGTTTGTCACCCTTATGTTGTGATGGTTCATGTGTGGTCATGAGTTGAGTTGCCCTAAACTGAAGAGTTGTGGTCAAGTTAAGAATATATGATATGGTATGAATTAGTTTTTTTGGCTTGGTTTTGGATTTTGGATTTGTTTTTGGATTTGAAGGATCATTTAGGATATCTATGAGTTTGTGATTGATTTTGAAGTGTATGCATAATTGATACATATTTTTAAAGTAATATATTATGTGTTTATAACATGTATGTGGATTTTAAAAGAAATATGCTTTATGTATGGGTCAAGTGTGGTTATGGATGAGCCATCATCATGATTAAGCAGGCTTCGCTTTTGCTTTTTCTTTTGGACTCCACTGAGGGTTAGGAGCACAAAAAATACAGTTGGTCTGAGAAACCATGGTTAGTTTAGCGAATAGACTAACAACGGAGTTTATTTAGGGACTTAAGTGAAAACAAGTGTCCTTCGAATCGTACTTGGTATAGGATAGGTATGATTAAGTTAGTCTAATTGCCTACCTCATAGCATAGGCGTATGTGTGTGTGTGTGTGTGTGTGTGTGTGTGTGTGTGTGTGTGTGTGTGCATGTGCGTGTATGTGTGTGTGTTGTAAAGTTCATTAGTCTGATTTATATGAAGTATATAAGTCTATTTCTAAAGCATGAGCATGTTCTTATGTCGCCCTCTATATGCTATATGCTATGTTTTATTTATATGTCATAAGATATGTGCACAATGTGATTATGTGTTAACCACTGAATAAGTAAAGCATAACAATAAGGAAGGTAAGGATTATTCATGTGGCTCGAGGAACACATGACCTTACAATTTTTGGCTTTTGAAAGTTAAAGGAAGCCACAGTAGCATACATGAGGCTAGGTGTTAGATACACTTTTTAGAAAGTGAAGCTACAAATGCAAACCTTGTTATGTGTTTATGTTACGAATTATGTTTAGTAAATACAATGTGGATGTATTTTGTATGCACATGTGTGAGACTTTGTATGGTCCAAGTATGTATAAAAATTCATATTTTAGAATCACCTCATTGAATTTGACTAAATTCCAGTCAAGGCTTCTGCTACACTTGTCTTCTAATAGGTTACTAAGGTTAAGAAATTTAGAAAAACCTTTGTGGGTGTTCCTAATTAAGTATCCACGGTGGTGATGGGCCTGCCTCCTTTGGACTGGGCGTTACAACTAGTGAAGATTAATACCTCCATGAAGTAGACTTGGCTGGCCTCCAGGGTGTTGGGAATCTCTTCTAAGCCTGGACTTGGGGCAAGTTCCCACTTTTGGGTGAGCTCTTATATCAATGTTGCCTTCCTCTCATAATCAACCGAGAGGGAAAAGCTTCTCCCCATCAAAGGATAATGGTAAGCACAGCTAGGGAGCTGGGAATGCGATAACCATGTTAGGAGTATCGGTAAGCTGGGAGGCTCTTCCTTCAATCTGCTTAGGGCACATTAGAGTCTTCATCTACTCTAGTACTTGGCTATTTGTTTGTGATTCCAACACAATAACCATGTTACGTGGTGAAGAAATACACTTTGAGGGAGAGGTATCCTTGATTGGGCTTGGCTTGTGTAGCCAAGAAGAGGAATGCACCAGAGTAAGGTCTTAGACATGCTGGATGACATGCTCTATAACTTCCTTTGCTAGCCTCACATCGTCAAGGTGTCTTTTCTCATCCTTTATCAGTTTGCCCTTCATCTTAGCTAACATATTGGTCGCTTCCTTTGCATAACACAAAATCCAAATAAGTAAGGTTAATAAAGAAAAATGCAAATGAAATGGATGAGCGATAATTGAGTTACTGTGAGAGATAGACGAACAAAGCCCGATAGCACAAAGGAAACAATCGTAATCAAATAGCACCTGACGAGAAAGCTAGTTTCCTAGAACCTTTATGATCTTTTCGGATTGGGATGGATGGAGTTGATGAGATGAAAATCATTAATGCTGGCCATCGTCTTCTTCCTAGGGGTGGCACGGGCCTATTCTAAGTCTTATTCGGACCTCGTTTATCCCATATAAGGATGGTCCAATCCCCCTTCACCTTATTGACATACACAAACTTGTACTTTCACCTATAAAGGGATAAGGGCTTGTCTACGGTCGATAAAAAACCAGGGTGGATGATCATTGGTACCATCCCTATCCCCTACAACTCTTATTGTCTCATTGGATTATGTGGACATAAGTAAAGGTTGAGGTTATGCACTCAAGATGCTTAAGCTTACATGTAATTGCAAAGGAAATGATAGATGCCCACACATTAGGAACAAATTGGGCAACCGTAATATCATACTGTTGGAGGATTTCCATGATAATCTTAGGAAGTGGGAACCAAAGGCGACACTCTGAGACCTCTGGATACACTGCAATTCAACCCAGAGGGAGTTATCTATAATGTCTGTAGATGAAGGGTCAACCACTCTGTAGTTGTGTTTGGAAGAAAACTTCACCTTGAAGTCCACGATTTTCTTGAGCTCATCATAAAATGATGGATTGATGCAATGGGAGCCAGGCTCATCTTCTGGGTCGGATCTGGTAGGGCTACAAGAAGAGGCGGGATCCAGCTCTAGCTCCTCTACTATGTAAGTGGGCGGCATGCCTATACTAGCAAAAGGCCTAGGAAGTGGGTTAGCTGATGACACCTCTCATGGATATGATATAGTTCTACCCGAAGAATAAGAGTCAAGGGATAGTGAGCTACTGGAGCACCATTCAAGGAAGTTTGGGTTTGCTTGAAGAAAGGCCCGCAGTGGAATGGCAGTGGGTAGACCTCGGGGTTTCCTAGTTCTAGTTTAAGATTATTATAATGATCTCCTAAGGAGCCGATGCCGTCCCCAAGGGGTGGTGGAGTATATGGATTGATTGAATTATTACTAAACATGTCCTCTTCGAAGCCCAATGAGGGGCTAGAGAATGACCCTAACAAATATGGAAACGAAGTCATAGCTATAATACAATAATGCTAAAGCAGAAAGGAAAAGGATCAATACCTTAATGTTCATTGGGGCAAAGAAATTTCTCCCTCATAGTTTCTCTCTTAAACTTTCTCTTGCTAGGAAGCTTCAAGAATGGCATGTGAATGGAAGTGAGAAATAAAAGGAGGTGAGGTGTGTATACATGCATAAATATTGCCTCGAGATTTATGCCCAACTCTAATAACATGCATTAGATGTAATGCCACCTGTCAAAATCTAAAATGGGTCAAAATGAAAATAAAAAGAATAAAAGAGGAAGAAGATGGCCTGCCTAAGTAGGGCTGGTTGAATAAAGAGAGGGAGCCTCTCCTTTATGTTCGGCCCAACCGAATGGAGAAGAAGGGGTCTTCCCCACTCTCCATTCCACATGGAGGAGGATATCACCATTCTCTGTTTAGCCTAACCGAATAGAGAGAGGGGGACCTCCCTCATCTTTAGTCGGCATAATCGAATGGAGAGGGGGACCATCCTCTCTATTTGGCTTAGCCGAATCAAGAGGGGGAACCTCCTTGCTCTCTATTGGGCCTAGCCAAATGTAGAGAGGGAGACCTCTCTCCTCTCTATTAGGCCTAGTCGAGGGCATCTCATGTGGAACATCTCTCTCAACTATTCCAAGTCTTGACGCAATGAACGTTATATACTAAGCTTGAGAAGTGTGAGCTATTCCCACCCAAGTTCATTTTTTTTGGGGATGTTGTTCTCAAAGAGAGAATTCAAGTTGATGAGTCTAACGTTTAAGCTATCAAGAGTTGCCCATCCCAACCACTATCATGGAGGTTGGAAGTTTCCATGGGTTGGCCTTCTACTACAGCTGGTTCATCAAAGACTTTTGCTCTATTATGACTCTTTTGATAGAGTGCATGAAGAAAGGGAATTTTGAGTGGAAAAAGACAACTCTAAAGGCCTTTGAGTTGATTAAGAACAATCTGTGCTCAACCCCTGTTTTGGTACTCTACAAATTTAAAATCCTCTTTGAAGTCGAGGGTTGGAATTGGTATGGCTCTCACTCAAGCCAAGCACCCTCTAGCTTATTTTATTAAAAATTTAAATGGTTCAAGACTCAAATACTCCATTTATGATAAGAGGTTTTATATTATTATTAGGGCCTTGGAACATTAGAATCATTATCTCAAGCGCAAGCCTTTTGTGCTTTTATTCAGATTACAAGGCATTGTTTTACATCAATGGCCAGCACAAGTTGAATGTAAGACATTCTAAGTTGGTTAAATTCCTTCAATCTTTTACTTTCTCTTGCAAACATTAAAGTGGGAAAGAAAATGTTGCAGCCGATGCAGTGCCAAGAAGGTATGCTCTACAATCGGTCCTTGAAGCCTAGCTCCTTGGGTTCTACTCCAATAAGGCTTTATACATGGAGGATGAAGACTTCAAGGAGGTGGAAGAGAATCCTTTTACTTTTAGCTCTTTCACATCATAAGACAGTTTTCTCTTTAAGGGCAACAAACTTTGCATCCCAAAGGTCCTTTAAGTGACTTAAATGTTAAGGTGGCTCATAAAGGAGCCTTAGTCGACCACAATGGTCTCGTAAAAAAACCCTTGAGATACTCAAGAAACACTGTTATTAGTCCAAGATGGGTGGGGAAGTTCATAAGGTGATCACAAGGTGCCAACTTACCCCGTGGATAAAAGCTACTTCCATTGAGGCCTTTACACTCATCTACGGGTTCCTACAAGGCTTTCTGATGATATTAGCATGAGCTTCATTATGGGCGTCCTAAGGACTTCAAGGGAAAATGATGCTATTATAGTGCCTGTTGGTTGGTCTCTAAGATGGCCCACCTCATTACTTACCACAAATGTTATAATGCTACCTACATTGTAGATCTCCTCCTCCAAGATATTGTGAGGCTTCATTGTATCCCAAGAACCATTGTTTCAGATAGGGGCACCAAGTTTCTATCACACATTTGGAGATGCTTAAGGAGATCAATAGGAACTGAGTTGTTTTTCAACACTGCCTACCACCATCAAATCAATGGACAAATGGAAGTGAAAAATCAAACTCTCACTACTTTACTAAGGGGTATAGTGAGTAACGGTTTGTGAGATTTTGATACCAAACTCTCTCATGTCAAGTTTGATTGCAATCAAGCTCCTTCCTATACTACCTCTCATTCTCTGTTTGAGGTGTGTTGTGGCCCTAACCCTGTCACTCCCATTGATCTTATTCCTATTACTCAAGAATCCAAGGTGATCTTTGAGGCCAAAGCAAGAGCTACGAAGATAAAGAAGCTACATGAGCAAGTAAGGGCACGATTGACAAAGTTAATTAGCAATACAAATCTAAGGCCAACAAGAACCACACCCATCTTGAGTTTAAACTAGAAGATCTTGTCTAGTTACACTTGAGGAAAAAAAAGGTTCCCTTCAAGTAGAAAGAACAAGTTTATGGTTAGGGGAGATCGTCTTTACAAAGTTGTACAAGAGGTGGGAGAGAATGCCTATAAGTTAGAGCTTCCAAGTGATATGAATATATCCATCACCTTTAATGTTGGAGATCTTACTCCCTACATTGAGGACGAATTTGAGTATAATGAAGATTTGGGGCAAATCCTCCTCAAAGGGGAGAGGTTAATGCGGAGAAATCTACAAGGTTCGACCTACTGCTCCAAACCAAGACCATTATCTAACTGGGAGCAATGATAACTCTTTGGAATGGGATTGCAGGACATGATCTAGTAAGGGCATTGTTATCTTCGTGCCTTTGAAGGATTCTAAGTAGGCTTAAGAAAGGTGGCGAAGCAACTAGTAGCCTTAAACATGGAGCTTCATTTTTTTTTCCTCCATAACCAATTCTTTTTATTTTCCAGATATCAGGCATAATATTTTCCCTAACTTCTAGCTCGATTTTGAATGGGAAAATGGACTATAACATTGGCAAACTATATATAGATTAATAGCCCTAGATGTCTATTTTCTGAAAATCTACGGATCACTTTAAATTCTAAGTATAGAGTTACAAAGCTTAAAACGGACAATTGGAATGCACGATTTTAATTATGAGCTTAATTGGGCTAACAAGTAGGTAACTTATGGGTTAAGCTTTTACACGAATTTGGTAGACACTACATAAATTTCCTCCTAAATATCTCCCTTAAATTCCCCCATTTGAGTGGTGTAGGATGCCACCAAGCAAGTGTAAACATAGCAAGTTCCAGCCTTGCATTTAATCTAGTGGTCCTCCTTTTTTCTTTGTTTTAATTGTACAACTAGTTAGAATTTCTTTGGTTGTTTTCTTTCTAATTCTATTAGTTGATATAGAGCTTGGAGAGGAGGACATCCCACTATATAATGGCTTGAATCTTCATATTATTTTATATTTGGATTTTACAATGAAAAGCTTGGTGCTTACTATCACTCCGCAACACATCTCATTTTCTTTTCTCTCTTGGAGAGGTGTCAATGTGAGTTTTCTCTATATTTCAATCTTTAGTGCTTAGTTTTTATAAGATTGAATGATGGGTTGATATTTTATTAGTTTCTGTTATCTTTATAAGTTTTGATCATCCAATTGCTAGTCTTGTTGATTTCTCACTTAATTCTTCTTATGGGTTTAGTGATCTTCTTTTAACCCTTCGAACTTCTTAGTATAAGTTTGTACATTTATTTTGCCAAGAGTTTTCTGTCATGGATCATTCTACGTCACCAAATGTCATTCAGCTCACCAAATATATACACATATGCATATATACATACATATATCTATATATATATATCTATATATACATACATATATCTATATATACATACATATATCTATATATCTATATATATATATATATATATATATATATATATATATATATACACACATACATACATATATATAAAATATATATAATATATATATATATGTATATATGTACGTGTATGTTGATAATATCATTTTAGGGCCATTTTTTCACATTTTTACGAGAATTATGTGCTTTATGCTATGATTTATACTCTTATTCTCGATTTATGCTTAGGTATAGCTGTGTGATGTATTTTGCAGGATTTTAGGCCTTTCTACCTAGCATTTGGCCCTAGATGACTATAATTTGACTCACCACGGATGGCCCTAAGTTGTTATGCCCGTGGAGAAAGAGAAGAACAGAAGCATGATGAGTCAGAGAGCACCATGGTCTACCCGTGGTAGATGCCATGGACCGTAGTAAAGGTGCAACTCCTAGCCCGTTTGTTTTCTCGCATTGTGTGGCTAAGGTTGATTGGTTTTCCTATAAATACCCACCCCTCAAGCAGCACAATCACACATCCCAATCATTCCATTCTCCATATCATTCTACCTAGGATAAGAGTTTAGATTTTAGGGAGAGAGAGAGTGAGTTAAGGTGAAGATTTGTAAGGATTCCATCCTAGGTTTGCACGATAGTTCAAGGGCGTTCTTTGGCTGAGCATCTATTTCCTCTTCTCTGCTCTTCTCTTTTATCATTTTTATGTTTTGTATTTTTATTATCTTTGTTGTTTTGATTTTGGATTTATGTAAACATTTGTTAGTTTCTTAATCTTGCGTTGATATCATTTGGTGCTTTTAGAATTGTTGGATTGTTTTATCGAATTCTAGAAGTTTATTATTTTATAAGAAAATTGATCACTTTCTTGTATGTTAAGGGTATTTGGATGAAGGACTGAAAGGTGAAATCTCAAATACCAGAATCCTAGGATTCACGCTTGATTGCGTGATGTCTAGAAAGAGAATTACGGATTGAGAAACCATTGAGTTGATAATCATGTGCCCTAATGAACCTAAACTAATCGAGAAATCCATGAAAATTGATTATTAATTTGATTTAGGTATTTCACTTCACCTTGAATGAGGGCTGTGATAATTTGATTATCGGTTTTAAGACAACCGTTAGAGGAAGAAGTGCTTGATTGATACATGAATTGGGTGACTCCTAGTTTTTTATAAATCCTCAATCAATTATCCATTAAGTTAGAAACTAGATTAAATTAGGTTCAATATCAAACTTTGATTCGCTTAGCATATCTTGAGGAAACATAGCCTAAATAGATCAACCTAGTCTCTGTGGGATTGACCTTGATTTGGTACAACTCCACCGTGCGCTTGAGGCTATATCAAGTTTTTGGCGCTGTCGTCGGTACTAGTGTCGAATATTGGGTTTTTCCTGATAGGTTTGACTAAGCATTTTATTTTTCTTTGGAAAAAAAAAACCCTATAAAAAATTCTGAAAATTAACAAAAAAAACATTGAAAAAAAAAAAAACAATGGCAATTTTCTATTTTCTCTAATACGAGCATGAATTATTTTGGAGGTATTTTAAGCATTTAAATGATTTTCTTGCTCAATGTAGTTATTGTATTAGTAAATGGGAAATTTTGTCCATTGTTGGTAAGGTTGTGAATAGTGAAACCCGAACTCTTTTAGAGTATTGGGGTTTTCATGGTAAAAGTGTCGATAACGCACGTTATTTGCTAGAGTGGGTTTCTTGGGATTCCTTTGAGTTTGAGAAGGCTAGTTGTGTTTCTAGATATTCATTTCCTGATCCTTTTGCATCCCATTCTACATCTTATTATTCTCCTTTTTGGTGTGATTTCTGTAATTCTTCTAACCATGATATAAATTTGTGTCCTTATTATGCATGCTATGCGCAACCTGACTTTGTATCACCCTGGGATAATACTGATATTGTCTTATCCTTGCATGCTTCATCCTTCCCTTTAGCTCAGTGCATAGGGCTCAAGGTGGGTAAGCCTTTTGGGTTTGATGCTGGGTTTGATGCTAGGTTTGATGTTTCTGATGCATGTTTTAAGTTCGAAGATATTTAGATGAGGTGCATGATCTAGATAAGTCTCCTTTGGAGGGGTCACGTGATGTGTTTATGCATGAGGAGTCTTCTAGCCTTTGTTTTAATTATGCTTTCCCCAATCCCCCTGATCATTCCTATGTTTTACCTATTTGTTCATTACCCTCTCCTTCCCCTAAGATTTTCATTGACACGCCCATAGAAAATCCTATGATTTTTTATGCTAATGTTGATTTGGGCTATGAGGGAAAAATGCTTAATGTGCTTGGTGGGAACGTTGATAATTTTTTTTTCCTAGGTTACTTTAGTGGGTATAATGCCTCTCTTGATCCATATTACATGTACCTAGAGGACTTGCATAGGAAAATCATGTGGGCTACATTTTTTAATCCTTCCTATGATTTTTCTATGGGCATTTGTAAAGTTAAGCGGATACCTATACTCTTTGGTGTGGTTTTCATTTTTGCCTCTTACCGTTTGTTTTTTGAATTGTGGTCCCAGGAGTTTGATAAGCTCCTGCGTGCATTGACGATGTCCGTTTTAAAGGGCTGAGTATTGACAACGTGATGGAGTGGCTGATGTATCTAACCTGGTGAGATTGTTTTCTTTCGTTCCCCTTCGTTAAGTTTTCTTTCCTTTGAATAATAATGCTTTATCTAAGCATGGGGGAAGGGCAGTTTCTGTGTTTTCTATTTCAATTATTCGTTTGCACGTTAGAGGATATAGTTTTAGGTTTTCCTTTTTCTTTGCATTAGTGTATTGCATTTAGTTGATTTTTGGGTTTGCATATAGGATTGCATGTAGGGATGGTTTGAGATAACCTCCAGTGATTCTTTTGTTAAGAAAAATAGCTTTTATGAGTTTGAATAGCTTTTGATGTGTAATCCCTTTTAGTGCTAAATTTTTAAAAGTTTTGTAAATATTTCTTATTTTAACCCTTGTCTTGGTTGAGAACTAAGTTGCCCCCTAGAGTCTTTAGCACTGCTGTTTGTACATGATAGTTGTTTTATGAGCTTAAAGAGACTTCGGTAAATGTCCTGTGAGATTTTGAGCCTTATATAGACTAAGTCATTATATATAGTCTCATGTTTCTTTCATGTGTGTGACTCTTTCAAGTTGCATCTCTAGAACTTATCTAGATTCTTGTTCAAAACCACATTCACATGTGCATAGTGGATAATATAATAGAGGCATTTCTTTCTTTGGTCATTTTAGCTACATAGCCAAATAGCCTGCCCTTGTATTATATGTTTTTCCCCTTTACTAGCCCCTTTGAGCTTATATCCGTTTTTGTTGTGATCCTTTCATATTAGCCATTGGCCAAACACATATTCCTACCTTTAAGCCAAGTCTATGGAGCATTATTTCATCTATGTAGTGCGTGGTTTTGGGGATAATTATGTGCTTTAAGCTATGATTTACACTCTTATTCTTGATTTATACTTGGGTATAGTTGTTTGATGCATTTTGTAGGATTTTAGGCCTTTCTACCCAACATTTGGCCCTAGATGAGTATATTTTGATTCACCATGGATGCCCCTAAGTTGCTATGCCCATGAAGCAAGAGAAAAACAAAAGAATGATGAGCCAGAGAGCACAACAGCCTGCCTGTTGTAGATGCCACGGACTGTGGTGAACGTGAAACTCCTAACCTATTCGTTTTCTCGCATTGTATGGCTAAGGTTGATTGGATTTTCCTATAAATACCCGTCCCTCAAGCAGCAGAATCACACATCCCATCATTCTAATCTCCATATCATTCTACCAAGGATTAGAGCTTAGATTTTAGGGAGAGAGAGAGTAAGTTAAAGTGAATATTTGCAAGGATTCTATCCTTAGTTTGCACGACAGTTCAAGCGCGTTCTTTGGCTGAGCATCTCTTCCTTCTTCTCTTCTCTTCCCTTTTCTCATTTGTATGTTTTGTATTCTGATTATCTTTGTTCTTTTGATTTTGAATTTATGCAAACATTTGTTAGTTTCTCGATCTTGTGTTGATATCATTTGGTGCTTTTGGAATTATTAGATTGTTTTATGGAATTCTAGAAGTTTATTGTTTTGTGAGAAACTTGATCACTTTCTTGCATGTTGTGGGTATTTAATAAAGGATTGAAAGGTGAAATATCAAATACCAGAATCCTGGGATTTGGCTTGATTACGTAATGTCTTGAAAGAGAATTATGGATTGAGAAACCATTGATTTGATAATCGTGTGCCCTAATGAACCTAAACTAATCGAGAAGTCCATCAAAACTGATGATTGATTTGATTTAGGTATTTCACTTTACCTTGAAAGAGGGCTGTGATAATTCGATTATTAGTTTTAAAATGACCATTAGAGGAAGAACTGCTTGATTGATACATGAATTGGGAGATTGCTAGTTTTGTATAAAACTTGATTTGCTACAACGCCACCGTGCGCTTACGGCCGTATCGTCTGTATGTATGCGTGTGTATATATGTGTGTGTGTGTATGTGTGTGTGTACATCTATGTGCATGTGTGTGTGTGTATATATATATATATATATATATATATATATATATATATATATATATATATATATATATATATATATATATATATATATATATATATATATATATATATATATATATATATATATATATATATATATATATATATATATATATATATATGATATATATATATATATATATATATATATATATATATATATATATATATGATGTATGTATATATATATATATATGTATGTATGTGTATAATATATAGATATATATATATATATATATAATATATATATATATATATATATATATATATATATATATATATATATATATATTATATATATATATATATATATATATATATATATGTATATACACATATATACATATGTATATATGTGTGTGTGTGTGTGTGTGTGTATATATATATATACATGCACACACACACATACGCATACGTACATACATGTATACATATACATATATATATATATGTGTGTGTGTGTGTATATGCATTTGTATATGTATGTATATATATATAGCTCATTAAATATTCATAATGCTCACTAAAGACATAGTAAAATTGGTGAAATAGAAAATTTTAAGTATTTTCTCACTAACTATATATTTTTGCTCCCCAAAGCATAATATAGATAGCTCACTAAAAATTCAGAGTACAAATGGTTGAAAACTTTAACCAAAAGGTATATCATCGCACAGTAGAAGACATAAAGTACCACCCACTAAAAATATACCATAGCTTGTTAAAAGTATGATGCAGCTCACTAAAAATATACAAGGCCTCACCTATGAATGATAATGTTACATTCTCATAAAAATTGTATATTACATTGTTTGCTTACTCTTTTTTTAGTATGAATAGTTAGTGTTGCTCACTAAATCATATTGATCGTCAAATGAATAAAGTTAATAAATATCTATCATAACTCGGTAAACAAATAGCAAAGCCCAGTAAATAAAATGGTACAAATCACTAAATCTTTCAAGTATCTATTTTAATTTGAGTTAAGCAAAAGATATATTATAATAGTTCAGAAGATTACATAATGTAAATCTCGCTAAACATATACCATAACTCACAAAAAGATATAGCACAGCTCCTAAATAAATATTACATCAAGAATATGAACTACAATGTGTATGTGCAAGTTAAAAATTGCACTCTATAGGAAAGTTAAAGAAAAATGAAAAAAATGAGTGAAATGGAAAAGTGATTTTCTTTGAGAAAGGGCAGGAGTAGTTAGTAGCAAAAAATTTAGAATAAACATTTCAAACAAGAAAATAAAAAAAGAAAATAAAAAAGGGGAATAAAATCAAAAATTGATTATCTCATAAAAAAAGTCTCTCACAAACGGGAAAGCAATTATCTCATAACAAAAAGGAAAAGTAATCAGTGGTCAAAGAGAAATACAAAAAGAAGTCTATAATAGATATTGACCCTAATTTAAAGATGTCAACGCAAAAAAAAAAAAAAAAATTAGTGGGCAAAAAGAAAAACAAAAAGAAGGCTACAACATGTATTAATCCTTGTTCATACAATAGGCATCAATGTTGACTTGCCTTTGAATTTGCCAATCCAGCACACGCACACTTGCTAACCTTAAAGCACTGATTGCTAATATATTTGTTGTCAGTGTACATGTTGGGCGCACAAAACCATTTTGTACACCCGGTTGTTTAGTTTAACAACTATAATCATTAATGCTTTA
Source organism: Carnegiea gigantea (assembly GCA_029747015.1). Taxonomy (NCBI): domain Eukaryota; kingdom Viridiplantae; phylum Streptophyta; class Magnoliopsida; order Caryophyllales; family Cactaceae; genus Carnegiea; species Carnegiea gigantea. Next base: position 49,295 of record JAKOGI010001770.1, read on the forward strand.
GATACAATTGTAATAATTTTTATAAACATTTCTTGTAACTATTCTTTTTTTAAAAAAATAGATGAAGGCAGGTAAAAAATTTTATTCCATGGAAAATTTTCCTATAGTAGATAACTTAACACGTGCGTAACCCAGACGTGCTTAACACCATTAGCAATAAGCCTTTCCATATTTTGGTCACTGCATTCCCATATCTCTTAGCATGGGTCCACACATAGGACTTGAAACTATGGCATAATAAAATTAGATCATCAAAGATGACATCAAACTCTAAAAAATAAGAAATTGGGTTACCCACACCCGCTTAACTAGTGACAGAGAAATAGATCCAAGCATGACATTGAAAAGACCAAAACACCCAGCTAGGTGAGCTCCATCATAGGCTCTCTTTGCATCCACAATTATGGGGATCCACCAAATTCTCACCTTCTTGACTACCGTAACCTGAATGTTTATTTCATTGTTGTTGATTTCTATACCTAGATCCACCTCTAGACATGGATGCTTCCCTGTTGATTTTCATATAACCCTTAGGTAGCAGCTTCAAAATTGGGGTAGTGACGTTGGGGTACAAGAAATAACATAGTTAGGCATAGCTTTAACCATACACATTCACACATTATCAAACCATATACAATCAATTGTTAACCTACCTATGGTTTATGCGCCACAGTAAAACAATTTAACATATAATCTACACCTCCATCCACTGAAAATTTCAAAATATAGCTCCAAAAGATGCATGTACTATATCATTATTTGTTTGTGCCAAAAATGTGTTATTTTTCTGATATTTTTATACTCAATTTATGCTCGTTATAAGTGTTATTTTTACGTTTTTATTTGATTTGATTTTGTTTTGTAGGTACTGAATAATTATGACAAAAATGTGAGAAAAAATTATGTTAAATGCCAAAAATGAAGCATTGGGCCAGATTGACTCAAACTCAACCCAAAAATCCTTAGCCCATTGCTTTTATGACCCATAAGAAAAAAGGGGAAATTAAATGGAAAATAAAGCAGACCTCATGTGCGTGTCACGTGACCTCTTAATCCCCCCCTTAACTCTTGTTCTCTCTCTTCATTAGCTTCTCTCTCCTCTCTTGGCCAAACAGGCCCCGAAATACCAGAAAAACTCGACCCCATCCCCTACTCCATCATCGTCATCTTCATCATCTCCTTTCTCTCTCTAACCCATCTCTCTTACCACCACCGAGTGCCAGCGCATCCACCATCCTCACCCATCACCGGGGTTTATGCTAAGGGCGCTAGCACCACACTCCAGTTGCATCATCTTCATCATCCACCTTATCTGCAAATCAAGGGTAGCAATTGAAGGGCATTCGAGTATAAATCACCATTAGCTAGCACTAGAAAGGAGGTTAGGAGGTCTTAAGGGTTAAATTAGTTTTAATTTTTGAAGCTTAAGCTTGAAATTCACATGTGTTTTTTGATTTTTTAGAGTTAGTGTTTGAAAATTTCGGGTTAGGGTTTAGTTTTAGTTTGGGTTTTGGGTTCAAATTTCATGTAATTATGCTTCGACTTCATGTTTTCTGGTTGTAATTCATAATTTTAGTTCATTTTTGTAAGGTTTGGACTTTAGTTTTGGTTAATTTTAGTCATCCCCTCCCCTGTTTTCATCTTGTTGACACGGATGTGGTGTTTTCACCATTGATGGCAATGGGTGAAGCTCCCTTCTGATTTGGTTGGCTGAAACGTAGCTCTTCTCCTCATTTCAAGGGTCTGTTCGCTGTTCTACCCCAGGAATGGTTTGGGTTTGAATCCTGAGCTTCATTTATGCTTTATGAATGATAGTAGCTTAGTTGAATCAATGATAGATGATATTTTGATGGTTTTATGAATGGTTTGGGTTCTGGTAGTAGCTTAGTTTTCGATTTTGATGATTTGGGTTTTGCTTTATGCTTATGAATGGTTCGGCTGATTGATGATGAATGGTATTTATGCTTAGATGATATTGATGAAATTTATGCTTTATTTATGCTTTATACTTTATGAATTGTTTAGGTTCTTACTAAGAAAATGCGCATTTTCTGGTTATCTTAGCTTTGTTGAATCAATGATGTTTTGACGTTAATAGAGCATATTGTGGATTGGGAATTCCTTATGTGGTGTTAGTTGAATCAATGAAATTGTGGTTTGATATTAGTAGAGCATATTTTGATGGTTTATGAGTGTAATGTTGCAGAATTTTGTGGTTCGATTTTGGATGTTCATTGCTTTAGGATTAATTGATGATGCTATGGATGTTAGTGATGTTGATCTCTTGTTTTCTTCTTCCATGATTGGTGCCTCTATTTCGGCTTTGAAGATGCGGGTTAGTGATTTCCAAAGGTGAAGTTTTAGGCGTTCTTGAGTGTTCTTGAAATCTTGTATTGCTTGAAATTTCAAATGATAAAATGACTGGTGGAGTGTTCTTAAGTATTCAATGATGAAATTTCGAATCCCAGTTGCTTGAAAGTTCTTGAGTAGCACTGGAATGAGTCTTGTTTGATTGGATTTGGTATTGTGTGATGTTAGTTTAGATTTATTTGTTATCAACGGTTGCAAATGTTATGGCTTCAATATTAGTTTGGAATCGTGCATAGATTAGTTTACTTCCCTGCTTTGACTAGTGACCTAAATCTCTTCCGTCGTCCCTGTGGAAATGACTCTCAAGGACTACTGTGAAAACTGTACGCTTGCGGCTTTTATATTACCCTCAAAATTATCGTGGAAGTTTTTGGCACCGTTGTTGGGGACGATGGCATTAGATTAGGTCACATTTTCTTTTAATAGTTACTTTGGTATTAGGTTGCTTTATTACGTTATTAAGTTGTGACTTGATTTAGTACATTGCTTGAATTATTCAAAAAAATCCAAAAAAAGGGGAAAAGTCCAAAATTGAAAAAAAATTTAGAAAAACTTGAAAACCATAAAAAATTAAAAAAGTTAAAAAAAACCTCAAAAACAAAGTGGTAAGTTCATGTTTCCTTAGTTTGAGTATTTTTCTTTTTCTTAGTTTTGTTCTTATTAGTTGCTTATGCTTTGACTTAGTTTGTTATTAGTTGTGATTTATTTAGTTCATTTTTAAAAAAAAAATCCAAAAACTCATAAAAGTTTAGAAAAACTTGAGATTTGATTGAAAACCTTTAAAAAACAAACGACTTAGAATTGATTTATAGTTTTTGTTGATTAAGGTGTTCCGTAGTTTAGAATTAGTAGTTTGAATTTAGTTTTTGTTAGGATGTGTCTTACCTTTATTTTAGAAATTGATTTTTTTTTTTTTTTTGGCTTTGGCTATCTCTTATTTGTAAATTGTCTTTAAGGTTGTGAAATATTGTGATTTGATTTCTTACTTAAGAAAAAAATAAGAAAAAAATTAGAAAATTCAAAAATTCAAAAAAAAAAAAAAGGAAGAGAAAAAAGACCAAAAATAAGACTTTTTGGTGAAGGTGTGGGGTTTATATGACTAGTTGGGTTAGAAGCCCTGAAAATTAAAGATTTGTTAGGAGTGAGCCCGACCCTGACTTAGAACCCGAACCTAAACCTAGGCTTGAGTGGCACAAGAAAGGACTTTGAGTGATATTTTCTATCCTCCTGGGACAGCTTTGCCATCATGTTTTGTTATACCTAATCTTGCACCAAATGTGACCTTAGAATTAAAACCCCATTATACTCATATGCTCCCTAAATTCACAGGTTTAGAGGATGCTTATTTATTTTTATGGGAATTCGAAGAAGTTTGTTCTATGATGCATTTTCCTAATATTCCCATTGATGTTATGTGGATGAAATTGATCCTTTTGTTTTGAAAGATTCTGCTAAACGTTGGATGTATGGCTTGACTGCTAATTCTGTTACTTCTTAGAATGATTTTGTAAGATTATTCTTAAGAAAATATTTTCCTAATGCCAAGACTGTTAAGCTGAGGAATAAAATCAATCAATTTGTGCAACTTGATAGGGAATTATTTTAGAAATATTTTGATAGGTTCAAAACTTTGTTAGCCCAATGTCCCCATCATGGTTTAGACCAAGCATGTTTGTGCCAGATTGTATATGAAGGACTTGACTAATAGACTAGGACCAAGGTAGAGTCCATATGTCAGGGTGGCCTTCTTTCTAAGAACCCCGCAGTTGTTTGGGAGTTTTTAGAGGACTTGGCTGGGAAAACCATGCAGTGGAAAACTGCTCATGATGACATCCTGAGTTCTACGTTTGCAAGGGATTTGTAAGGGGTGGGTTGCATTCTGTTTCTGATATAAGTCATTTAGAGTCTAAGATTATTGTTTTTGAAAACATATTAAAAGGATTATCTTTCTAGATGTCCTAATTATCTCAGACCTCTATAGTGTCTTATTCTCATTGTCAGGCCCTAAATCATTCTTTGAGTGCTCATCCTTATTTTGCTCATTAGTTAGCAACTGAACAAGAGCAAGTGAGTATGGCCTTTCGAAGACCCAAAAATGACCCCTTCTCCCCTTATTACAACCCAGGGTGGAGGAATCACCCTAACTTTTCATGAAATAGTGGACCAAATGCTATGATTCCCAATTTTCAACCTGGGATGTTTCTTGGAAACAACTCCCAACCCATTTCTCACCCTTGAAATTCCTTTCAGAGACCGACTTTTTCAGATGTGCTTAATGCACCTAGACCTCCACCTCCTACAGCTCAAGTTCAACCTCCTCCTGGTTATACTGACATTGATAAATTGGAGAGGAGAATCAACAATAATATGGAGGGAATGGTTAATGCTAACATGGAAAGAATGATGAGAATGACGACTGAACAGTTTTCCCAGTTAGCATCATCTTCTAGGGAACTAGGTACTTTCCCTAGTCAACCTGAGGTGAACCCTAAGGGTCACGCCTCCTCTTCTTCTGGTAACCCTAATGAGCCTGTGAGGGAAGTATATGTGGTTATATCTCTCCATTCTAGTTGAGAGGTTGATAACCAAGTGAGAAATCCTAATGAACCTTACAGGTACCCTCATCAATTCTTCCAGAATTCTTCTCCCTCTTCTCCTCCAGAGACTGGTTCATTCAGTTAGTCAGGGGATACTACTGATGGTGCCCCCAATGCTTCAGATAGTCCTTTCTCTCCTAAGTTACCTTCTAAGAATGAGGAGTTTAAAGAGAAAGACTCCTCTGACTCGCCAAGTTCTTCACCTTCTAAGGATTCTTCCTCCCCTTCTTTTTCTAGGAAAATCCAGATGTCTTTACCTCCTTTTCCCCATAGGCTAAAGAAGAAAGATCAAGATCATATTGAGAAGATGAGAGAGACTTTCTCTCAAGTAAAGATCAACATTTTCTTGCTCGGTGCTATTCAGTAGATGCCTCCATATGCTAGATTCTTGAAGGAGCTATGTACAACCAAGAGAGCAACTGGTGTACCTAAGAAGGCTTGCTTGACCTCTGGTGCTAATTCTATCCTTTCTCAGATCCCAGTGAAATATAAGGACCCTGGTTGCTCTACTGTGTCTGTAGTCATAGGAGATTAACTCATTCACTGAGCAATGCTTGACCTAGTGGCCAGTGTTAACTTGATACCCTTTACTGAGTATGAGAGGTTAGAGTTAGGTGAGCTGAAACCTACTAAGATGGTCATTCAACTAGCTAATAGATCGACTCGGGTGCCCAGGGGGATAGTCGAGGATGTGCTGATTAGAGTGGATGAGTTTATTTACCTAGTGGCCTTTGTTGTGATTAAAATTGAGAGGGTGTCCAACTTAGCTAGTTAAATTCCTGCGATTCTAGGACGTCCTTTCTTAGCCACTGCTAATGCCCTCATTAATTGCAGAAATGGTATGATAAGACTGTTTTTTAGCAACATGATTGTGGAATTGAACATCTTTAACATGCAAAGACAGCCTTCTGGATTTGATGATATATAATTTCCTACTCTGAACTGGGTAGGGGATTCTATATTTGATGATGCTTTCAGTGATGTATAAGCTACTGAGTAGTCTGAGTATGAGTTATTTATTATTAATGATGAGCCTGGATATGATGTGTTGGAGTTTGACGACTTATGCTCTATTGCTGATTGTTTGCTCACTGCTGTATCTGAATCCGCCGCTGAATCTATTTCCCCTATTACTCTTGAATTGAACCCCTTCCTGATTCTCTTAAGTATGCATTCCTAGGACCCAATGAATCCTTACCTGTCATTATTGCGTCTGATTTAGAGTAAGACCAAGAGGACAAACTGCTTTCTTTACTTAGAGAGAATAAGGAAGCTCTAGGATGGACTTTAGGGGATATTAAGGGTATTAGTCCTTCTATTGTACAACACAGAATTCATTTAGAGGACAATGCTAAGCCCTACCATGACCGTCAAAGGTGTTTGAATCCCACTGTGTAGGAAGGAGTTAAAAAGGAAGTGTTGAAATGGGCTAGCCTTGTTCAAGTTGTTCCTAGGAAGACCGGTATTACCGTGATTAGGAATGATAAGAATGAGTTAGTCCCTATTCGAGTACAATCTGGGTGGCGTGTGTGTATAGATTATAGGAAATTGAATGCTACAACTAGGAAAGGCCATTTTCCCCTCCCCTTCTTGGATCAAATACTAGAGAGGTTGGCTAGACATTCCTTCTATTGCTTTTTAAATGGATATTTCGGTTATACCCAGATTTTATTGCTCCTAAGGATTAGGAGAAGACTACTTTCACTTATCCATTTAGGACATATGCCTTTCGAAGAATGCCGTTTGGACTGTGCAATGCTCCTACTACCTTTCAAAGATGCATGATTTCTATTTTCTCAGATCTAGTTTAGCAATGTATGGAAATTTTCATGGATGATTTTTCTGTGTTTGGATCTTCTTTTAATAATTACTTATCTAATCTGAGAAAGGTGTTGGAGAGGTGTCGTGAGAAAAATTTGACTTTAAATTAGGAGAAATGTCCCTTCGTGGTTAAAAAGGTATAGTCTTAGGACATATTATTTCTCGAGATAGAATTGAGGTAGACAAAGCTAAGACTGACCTGATTGTTAATCTTTCCCCTCCCACTTGTGTGAAAGAGGTGCGGTCTTTACTTGGACATGCTAGCTTTTATCGTCGTTTCATTAAGGACTTTAGTAAAATTACAAAGTTTTTGTCCAATCTGCTAGCTAAGGATGTGCCATTTCATTTCTCTGAAGAGTATCATGAGGCATTTTCTAAGCTTAAGGAGGCCTTAACCTCTGCTCCTGTTTTTCATCCTCCCATTTAGGGAGAACCATTTGAATTAATGTGTTACGTGCCTAATTATGCTGTTGGGGTTGTGTTAGGATAGCATATTGATAGGAAACCTCATGTTATTTACTATGCTAGTTACACGTTGAATGATGCCCAGCTGAATTACACTATTATTGAGAAAGAATTTTTGGCTGTGATCTTTGGTTTTGAAAAGTTTAGATGCCGATGGAGATCCCTCTATGCCCCTTAATTTAGAGAATCAAATCAGCAAAGGTAATTTTATTTTGAAGTCAAAGTGTGAATAAATCATCCACACTTTGTTTCAGAAATAAAGCAGCAGGTCACGGGTTTAAGTCAGTAGCAAAGCCGTTTTTAAGAGCTTAATTCTTAGCCTTCTTTGAGGTTTAAGTCTAATATTTTTCATTGGTTTGAAAAGTTCAAAAGTCATCTTTCTAGTGAAACAAGTTTCATCTCATTTGGGCTTCATTCACCCATTCAAATCAGCCATTAAATCCAAGCTATACAAACTGCCCAGTTGAACAAGAATGTACCCGGTTTTGAGTATGTGATTTCTTAAGCTACATTTCAGCTTAAGTCCAGGATTTTTACCCTTTTGGATTCCCCAAGATGTCTACTTTTAGGTCCAAGCATTAAATTCCAATCATGCACAATCGAAGTTAGGAGATCAAGGCATTTTGTCCAAGCTGTCAGTTTTAATCCAAAACTATGCGGTTAAATGTTTTAGTGGAGTTCTTCTACTTAAGCATGGTGTAAGCCTGATTTCTTTATAGAGGGGGTTTATACACACCCTAAGGTCTCCCCCCATGACCTGAAATCCAAATCATGCCCACTTTTGCTAAGGTAAACTGAAGTTAGAAAACTAGGTAAAATCTGTCTAGTAAATCCGGTTTACTGCAGTAGCATTGTTTTCCTTCATCCGTGGGTTTGCTTTGCTCCTTGCTTGCTAGCTAGCTTGGTACGCCCTTCAAGATGTCTAGAAGAACAATCATCAGCTGCAAAAGGAAGAATTTTGGGGAAGAACAACCAATGGGAAGCAAAGGCAGTAAAAGATGTCTCTTGAACCGGATTGGCTGGCCGAAAAGCACTCTTCACTTTACAGCTACTCTCTTTTCATTTGCTAGAAATCTGGTTGTATTAGGATTAATTACTTGTGATTAAGTTTGTAAACATCATTTATCTTGCTTTCCTTTTCATTTGAATGTAATTAGCTTAAGTTAATTTAGCTAAGTACACAGATTAGTGTTAACTGTGGAGATTAGCTTAGGTTAAGATGTTTCCTCCCTAGGAAGGAAACCTTAGGTTCTTGGTTACTTGCTTAGGTACTTGCTAGGCTTGTATTAATAGGCTACTCACAGCCATGGGCAGAATAACTTAGACTTTTGAATCAAAAACCAGTTGAGAGCATTCTTGCTTTCGTGATTTTGCACATTCAAACACTAAACTTGCTTATCCTTAACTAGGCCGGTTAGGGTGGTATTTAAGCTTAGTCTTAATCTTGTTTAAGTGGTGTTTCTGTATCTTAATCAGGTTTAGGGGCCCTAAACTTTCATTTGGTGTTGTTTCTGTATCCAAGCAAAGGTTTAGACTATCCATCTACCATTGATTATCTTACGGGTTTCACGATAGCCTAGCCAAATTTTAGTTTACAAAGCCACGTAAACTTGAATTCTGGTTTGAGATTGCATTTAATCACTTAAAAAGATACATCAACTTTCTTTTTCTTTTCTCATTTAGAATCCCTTGATTCTAAATTCCATCCCCTACCTCACGTTTTTGCTGCCTCACAACCAGCTTATAACGTACCATTCCTTTGAGTTTTTCTTGATTGTACTATCTCTTGGTTTTAAACTTTTGCTCTTGAATTGAGTTTTAGCATAAACCTCGGGAGATACATCAAATCCTATCTGATTGGGTCACATGTAATTGTTTGTATTGACCGCTCTGCCCTTAAGCACCTTCTTTCTAAGAAGAATACTAAGCTTAGACTTATGAGATGGATTTTGCTTTGTAAGAATTTGACTGTGAAATCAAGGATAAGAAAGGTTCTAAAAACCTTACAGCTAGCCTTCTGCCTAGGATCTTCTATGATAGAGAGAGTGAGTCCAGTGTTTTTAAGTGCTTCCTCGATGAGCAATTGTATGTTGTTCATCCTGATCCTTGGTATGCTGATATTGTGAACTACTTAGTTGCCGGTAGGATCCCTGAGGGTTGGACTAAGAATGACAGAGATAGATTCTTCCACCTTGTGAAATTTTTTATTTGGGATGACCCTTATCTGTTTTAGTACTACTCCGACCAAGTCTTTAGGAGGTGCATTCGTGACCATGAGGTGAGAAGTGTCCTTTCTTTTTGTCATAACCAGGCATGTGGGGGGCATTTTAGTGGTAGGAAGACAGCAGCCAAGGTTTTTCAATGTGGTTTTTACTAGCCTACTTTGTCTAAGGATGCATTTCAGTACTGCAAGAGTTGCCCTAGATGCCATCAATTGGGTAGAATAAGCAGAAGAGATATGCTACCACTGAACCCCATCATTGTTGTAGAGGTTTTTGATGTGTGGGGTATTTACTTAATGGGACCATTTCCATCTTCCTTTGGGAATGAGTGTATTTTGTTAGCCGTGAACTATGTTTCTAAATGGGTTAAGGCCATCCCTTCTAGGACCAATGAAGCTAAAGTTGTGAAATTTCTTAGGGAGAACATCTTTGCTCGATTTGGTATGCCCTGTGCTATCATTGGTGATCAGGGCACCTGTTTCAAAAATAGATCTTTTGATGCCTTACTGAAGAGGTATTTCATACTCCATAGGCTTGCTACTCCTTACCATCCCCAAACCAGTGGCCAGGTTAAAGTGTCTAATCGATAGATTAGGCAGATTTTAGAAAAGACAGTGAGTAGGAATCGGAAAGACTGGGCTGATAAACTGGTGGATGCTCTTTGGCATATAGGATGGCTTTCAAAACTCCCTTAGGTATGTCACCTTATAGGGTAGTTTATGGCAAGCCCTGTCATTTACCTGTGGAGATGGAGCATAAAGCTTGGTGGGTCATTAAGAAGCTTAATCATGACTTGACTGAGATGGGTGAGTAGAGATGACTGTAATTGAGTGAGCTTGATGAGATTAGGGCTGAGGCTCATGAGAATGCTCGATCTTACAAAGAGAGGGTAAAGTTGTTTCACGATCAACATATTTTTAGGAAAGACTTTGCCCCGGGAATGAAAGAACCCTTGTATGACTCTAGGCTCCCTCTATTTCCAGAGAAATTGAGGTCCTGATGGATGAGTCCTTATATTATCTCACATGTTTTTCCCTATGTTGTAGTTGAAATTCAGGATCCTCAGAGTGGTGCCACCTTCAAAGTGACTGGCCATCATTTAAAACAATTATTGAAGCTACCGGGCTAAGAAGATGTGGAGTGTCTGATACTCCACGAACCGAGCCATGATCAGTGATTGCGATCTGAAATAGTTTGGGTGTACTTAGTACCCGACCTGTTTTGCTAGAAATTTCTTCTCTTCTCTCCTTCTCTCTCTTTTCTTCTTTTTTATATAGTTGGTTGCTTTTCTTTTTCTATGATTGGTTGCTTTGTTTTTGGGTCTTGTTTTTATTTTTGAGCATATGTTTTCTTTTTAGATTTTTCTTTTGGTCTTTATGTGTCTGTTCCACTCCCAATGAGGACATTGTGAGATTTTGGTGTGGGGGGTGGGGCACCCATGTGTACATACTTTTCGTTGAAAAATTGTAAAAAATCCAAAAAGATTTTGGTTTTGTTTTGGGGGCACGTTTGTACTATGCTTGATTAGCTTAAATCTCTTGTGCTTTGGGTATTAGCTTGTATATAAATAGGATGTGCAAGAAAAGTCTCCAGCCTCAGTGTGTCATTCTAAGTCCTAATTCTAACTCCAGTTGTTCAGTATAGATTGTGTACTCCAATCCTTATTTATTCCTTCATCATTATCTTTAGGTCTTCGGTTTCCATGAATGATTATCTCACTTGCTTGTGATACGATTACTCTGAAAAAAATAAAAAAAAGAAAAATATATTATGAATAAAGAAGAGAAAAAGAAAAAGAGATGAAATAAAATTTAGAATGACAAGTATCCCTTTAAGGCATGCGCTACCGGGCATTACTCTTTGAGGCACGTACTACTAGGTGTTACCCTTTAAGACAATATTGCTACTGGGAAAGCTTGCTTCCATTGTTAATATGATAATAATGTAGTTGTATCAGTCAAGTGGGATTGAGTCTAATTCTGGCAAATGTAAGCCTTGGGATGATGATACACTTACATACGAACACTGGGATGGATTCAGAATCTTGATGTTCAATTGGATGAAAAATTAGTGTTTTGATGTCATTTATGGGGTAGAGGACTTTGAAGTACATTCTGTGTATATGCAGGTCAATAATCTGGTTACATGAGTGATTCAGTTGATTAGAACGTGTGCTTATCTTTTCCAAATTTTGTACATATTAGATTTGGGGAAAAAAACCAAAAAAAAATTTTCTTTTCTTTTTGAAATAATTTTTGTGGGTATTTCACTTGAAAACCCTCATGATACCTCACTCATCCACTTTGGAGACTGAGGGGTTTAAACGGCTTGTTGCATACGCTAAATACAACCGTGATTCCCACGACAGTGAGTTAGGACTTTCTTTTTCTTATTTTCATTTCCTTTTAGTTAGTTTAGTTTGTTTTACTCGAGGATGAGCAAAATCTTAGTGTGGGGGTATTTGGGGTACCCATGTGTACGTACTTTTCATTGAAAAATTTTGAAAAATCCAAAAAGATTTTGGTTTTGTTTTGGGAGACGTTTGCACTATATCTGGTTAGCTTAAATCCTATGTGCTTTGGGTATTAGCTTGTATATAAGTGGAATGTGCATGAAAAGTCTCTAGCCTCAGTATGTCATTCTAAGCCCTAATTCTAACTCCAATTGGTCATTATAGATTGTGTAATCCAATCCTTATTTATTCCTTCATCACTATCTTTAGGTTTTAGGCTTCCATAAATGATTCTCCCACTTGCTTGTAACACGATTACTCTGAAAAAAAATGAAAAAAACAAAAATATATTATGAATAAAGAAGAGAAAAAGAAAAAGAGATGAAATAAAATTTGGAATGACAAGTATCCCTTTAAGGCATGCGCTATTGAGCATTACCCTTTGAGGTATGTGTTATTAGATGTTACCCTTTGAGACAATATTGCTACTAGGAGAGTTTGCTTCCAATGTTAATATGATAATAATATAATTGTGTCAGTCAAGTGGGATTGAGTCAACTTCTGATAAATCTAAGCCTTGGGATGATGATACACTTGTACACGAGCACTGCGATGGATTCAGAATCTTGATGTTTAATGGGGTGAAAAATTAGTGTTTTGATGTCATTTATGGGGTAGAGGACTTTGAAGTACGTTCTGTGCATATGCAGGTCAATAACTTGATTACATGGGTGATTTAGTTGATTAGAATGGGTGCATATCTTTCTCAAATTCTGTATATATTAGATTTAGGGGGAAAAACCAAAAAAAATTTTCTTTTCTTTTTTAAATAGTTTTTGTGGGTATTTCACTTGAAAACCCTCACGAGACCTCACTCGTCCACTTGGGAGACCGAGGGTTTTAAAGGGCTTGTTGTATACGCTAAATACAACCATGATTCCTCCGATAGTGAGTTACGACTTTCTTTTTCTTATTTTCATTTGCTTTTAGTCAGTTTAGTTTGTTTTACTTAAGAACGAGTAAAATCTTAGTGTGGGCATATTTATTCGTGCAAAAAATGTATTATTTCTACGATACTTTTATACCCGATTTTTGCTCGTTATAATTGTTATTTGATTTTATTTTGTTCAGTAGGTACTAAATGATTATGGTAGAAATGCGAGAAAAAATGATGGAAAATGCCGAAAATGAAGTATTGGGCCAGATTGACTCAAACCCGACCCAAAAATCCTTAACCGATTGCTTTTATAACTCATCAGGAAAAAAAAGGGGAAATCAAATTGAAAATAAAACAGACCCCATGTGCGTGTCACGTGACCTCTTAATTCCCCCCTTAACTCTCATTCTCTCTCTTCATTACCTTCTCTCTCCTTTCTCGGCCAAACAGGCCCCGAAATACCAGAGACCAGAGAAACTCAACCCCTCCCCCTGCTCCATCATCGTCATCTTCATCATCTCCTTTCTCTCTCTAGCCCATCTCTCTCACCACCACCGAGTACCAGCGCATCCACCATCCTCACCTATCATCGGGGTACACGCTAAGGGCACCAGCACCACATGCCAGTTGCATCATCTTCATCGTGCACCTTATCGGCAAATCAAGGGTAGCAATTAAAGGGCGTTCGAGTATAAATCACTATTAACTGACACTAGAAAGGAGGTTAGGAGGTCTTTAGGGTTGAATTAGTTTTAATTTTCGAAGTTTAAGCTTGAAATTCACATGTGTTTTTCGATTTCTCAGAGTTAGGGTTTGAAAATTTCGGGTTAGGGTTTGGTTTTAGTTTGGGTTTTGGATTCGAATTTCATGGAATTATGCTTCGATTTCATGTTTTCTGGTTGTAATTCATAATTTTAGTTCATTGTTGTAAGGTTTAGATGTTAGTTTTGGTTAATTTTAGTCATCCCCTCCCCTGTTTTCATCTTGTTGACACGGATGTGGTGTTTTCACCATTGATGGCAATGGGTGAAGCTCCCTTCTGATTTGGTTGGCTGTAACTTATCTCTTCTCCTCGGTTCAAGGCCCTATTTGCTGTTCTACCCCAGGAATGGTTTGGGTTTGAATCCTAAACTTCATTTATGCCTTATGAATGATAGTAGCTTAGTTGAACCAATGATAAGATGATATTTTGATGGTTTATGAATGGTTTGGGTTCTAGTCATAGCTTAGTTTTCGATTTTGATGGTTTGGGTTCTGCTTTATGCTTATGAATGGTTCGGCTGATTGATGATGAATGGTATTTATGCTTAGATGATATTGATGAAATTTATGCTTCATTTATGCTGTATACTTTATGAACGGTTTGGGTTCTTACTAAGAAAATGCTCATTTTCTGGTTGTCTTAGCTTAGTTGAATCAATGATGTTTCGATGTTAGTAGAGCATATTGTGGATTGGGAATTCCATATATGATGTTAGTTGAATTAATGAAATTGTGGTTTGATGTCAGTAGAGCATATTTTGATGGTTTATGAATGTAATGTTAAACTATATTGTGGTTCGATTTTGGATGTTCGTTGCTTTATGATTGATTGATGATGATATGGATGACAGCGATGTTGATCTCCGGTTTTCCTCTCCCATGATTGGTGCCTCTATTTTGGCTCTGGAAAATGTGGGTTAGTGATTTCCAACGGTGAAGTTTTAGGTGTTCTTGAGTGTTCTTGAAATCTTGTATTGCTTGAAATTTCGAATGATCAAATGACTGGTGGAGTATTATTAAGTGTTCAATGATGAAATTTCGAATCCCACTTGCTTAAAAGTTCTTGAGTAGCACTGCAATGACTCTTGTTTGATTGGATTTGGTATTGTGTGATGTTAGTTTAAATTTATTTGTAATCAACGGTTCCAATTGTTATCGCTTTAATATTAGTTTAGAATCGTGCATAGACTAGTTTACTTCCCTAGTGTGACTAGTGACCTAAATCTCTTCCGTCGTCCCTGTGGAAATGACCCTCAAGTACTACAATGAAAGCTGTACACGTGCGGCTCTTATTTTGGACTCAAAATTATCGCACACTATTGATCCCTCTAGATTCCCTGGCTCAACTTATTCTCTTCAGCTGGTTTGCTAGCATGGGGGCAATTCCATGAGCATTAGCCTAAAACAAAGCATGAAAAACATTTCAAACTATGAGCCGAAACTCAGTACATGCATTTATGTATTGTTAAAAGATCTCTGTATAAATTGGTTGGGCACCCGTTTTGCAATTCATTTTAAGTTAAAATAGTGAATGAGATGAATGTAAACTGCAATTACTAGTTATTATCTGATGGTGAACCCCCTTGATATTGTTACGATCTATGGATAGGTGTACACCTGCCAAGCCAATCGGGGGACCTGGCCTGAAGCCGTGTGGATAACTGAAGGAGAATGCCATGTAACTGATAACTGATTGGGTCACAAATTATGTGACAAATCACTGATTAAACTGATTTATTGACGTACTTATTAAAACATTATAATTTTGATAAATACATGCTGATTTCTAAAGATACAGGCAATAAACATACCAGAAGTCTTTAAAATGCAATCTCACCTGATAATACTTATGCACAATGGGAAACGATGGATTTGGCCCCGTTTCTACTTAAGAAATGTAGTTATAGGTAAATACAGTTAGTAAACAACTTTCACTCCTATAATTTGTAACTTTATGGAAATTGATTAATAAAAAGGGCATCCACAATTCAAATAATTCAATATAAGATAAGTTATACTAAAATGATTTTGAAAAATAAATACATTAGGGTCATTGAAGTCGAAGTAAAACAAATTGAAGCAAAATAGACCAAAATGAGATAATTGAGGTGATGTGAGAGGATTTTAGTGGATATAAATGGAATATGAGTTTTTGATATTTTTGAAATGGATAATAAAAGGTTTAATGCCAAGAAGGGTGTTTTGAGGTTCATGAAAGCTCATATAACCCTAGTTTGGCCTGATATGTATCGATCTTGAATCATTACTCTCCCTACTTCTCAAATTTCATTCTCATACCCATTTAACTTAGTTTTCCAACCCAAGTAAGCTTCTATACATAATCAAAGTTTTTAAGCTAACTAAAATTGGTAATGTCTTTGCAATATCTATAATTATATAGAAACTCCTGATAATATTTCCAAATGTCACGATTTCTTTCTTCCCTTATATTACCATTTGAAGGCCTACTTTAGAAAATTCATATCTTTTCCCTCCAACCTCCAATTGAGCTATAAAACCCCAATAAGAAAAGTTTAGGAAGTCCCGTAACACTTTTATTCACAGTGCAAAACCCAGTTACCATAACACGGACCCTAAAATTGAGCTGAAACACAAATATGCACAACTGAGGTTTGTCCTATGCAGTCTCAGTAAAACGGCCATAAATTTTTCCGCACAACTTGGAATCAAATGATTCAAAAGGCATTTGAAAGATAACTCATGGATCTATCTACCCACTAAAAATCACAATTTTGTGTTGGGCCAAACAGTACCAGTTTAATTTCAAAGAGACCCTATTTCAGGTCTGTTCACTTCCCTAATGTTCTTGCTTTCACCATTTTCTTCACATAATTTCCCTCTAAAATTTTCCTTTAAATCATTTAACAAAGCCTTGTTCCTTCTCATCATCTTACAAAATCTTATTACTTAAAATCACTACATGATCATCTTTACATGTTTTACAACTATTCTTTCCACAAAAACACTTAGAATGCTTGCATAACCTCACATATTTGTATAAATAAATAAAGCAATCTCCTTTAATTATTTGTTGGAATTTCCATATTCCATCCATTTTAATAACAACGCGATAACATCATTAATCAAGTCTATAATACATCCAAACCCCAAATTCCATGTCAATGAACTCAAATAAACTTACTTGATACCAAAGATTAAACTAAACCATGCATGGCCATAAAAACATAAATTATACCAAATACAAATTTCTATCCAAATCATCCTAAATGTGTAAAATAAGATCAACAACCATCTTTAAACTTATTTCCCAAACTAGATCACAATAATTAAACAAAGAAACATATATCCAAACTCTCTTGATTCATATATGCTTGATCAAGCTCAAGCTCAACTCCATCATATCCAACATTCCCAAAAATAATAAAATTTGCATAGTAAAATTTATTTTAATCAATATACCATGATCCATGAACAAATCATCCATAAAAACCAAAATTAAATAAGATAAGGGTTAGAGATTACCTCACTTTGTGATCAAACGAGAGGGATGGAGATGGTGCTTGATATGGGAGGGCATTTGGGTGGTGGCTGGTGGCTGGAAGGTGCCTGGCTAGTGTGGCAAGGTGGCTAGAAGGGTGGCAGATTAGTCAAGAGGGGCTGTTGTGCATAAGGGAGGAAGAAAGAGAAGAGAAGATGGCTAGGTCTTATCTTGGTGGAAAATCAGTTTTATGCTATCTTAATGCTTGACTAATATCTATCCATCCAAAATATCTTTTTGATAATTAAAATTAGGTACAAATAATGGTGATTAACTTAATTTAATTGCACCAAAATGTTCGAGCCACAATTTGAGCCCAAAATGAATCGGGTTGCAATTCGGGCTAAAAGGAATTGGGCCAAACTTAATGAATTTGGGCCCAAATTTTTGTATGGTTAAAAATTAAATTTTTGTGACATTATAAAAAATAATTTATCAATCATATTTACCAGTGCCTAATATTGATTCACCTGAAATTGTTACGGTAAATGAAACTCGAATTGCAAAGCGGAACCCAAAAAATGAATTCTCCCAATTGGGATGATTCAATGAGATAAATAAACATGAAAAATTAATAACATGCCTTAATTAAAAAAATAAATATTATTTAGGATCGGGCTATTACACATTGCTTCACCATGCTTACAAGGGTGCCATGTCCATTAAAAAAGTAGCCATTTCTAGAGGTCCAAATCTACCAGGTCTGTGTCGAACTCAATCCCTAATTCTTGTCTCCATGCTTTCAACAGGTCACGCACCATGATGACCTATGTTTGAGTTCTTGTGCCTGCACAAAATCCGCCCATGCGTCCTTGACTTTACAACAATCAATTATTGTATGATTTACATCCTCTACCTTAATTTTGCACCTCCTGTGTAGTTCTGACTCTATGAAATTGCCATGTCTAAGCAAAGCCTTGGTGGGAAGAATATCGGAGCATAGCCTCCACTAAAAAGGTTCAACTTTTGCTAGAGTTTTAGTGTCCTAAATTAAGGGCGAAGATTGTTTAAATCCTACCACTTTTACTGAAAGTCCCAACAAATAGGCAGACTGAATCGTAAATTGCCCATTCTTTGCGTAAGCTCTTACCTTTTGATTTGGTGATAATTGTGCGCTCAAGGGGATTATGAAGATGAGCTTTTTATCTCTCTCGTTGAAAATTTCTAAAATCCAATATGTTCTCCTAGAGCTTGTTTCAACATCAATCAAGTTACACCTTTTAATCCCCTCCTTCTAGGGAATAATTGGTGTTCGCACTTTTTCCGTCTCCATTAATCAGCCGTAGGTCACACAAAATTTTGATGCCACTGCGGTTACCAACCCTCCACATCAACCCATCCATGAGAAAATTTTTAGTAGCCTAAATAGCTCGCCAAGACTAGCTTAGAGCACGCCATAGCTAGGATGAAAGAAAGTATGTTTTTGGCACCATTTGGTTTTTAAAACCTAAGCAAAGAATGATTTTTCTTGGTAGCTATGCATCTAATCCGGCTTAGCTAGTAACGCATCATTAAAACTATCAAATTTTTGAAAACCATGCCTCCCAAGCATTTCAGTTTACGTAGATCCTCCCAACTCTTTCGATCAATCTTCCTCCGCCCATCCCTCAAACCCCAGTAACGTTGGAATAATTTCCGTAAAATGGAAGAATGATAATTTATATACAAATAATAATTAGTGAAGTTATTATGTAAGAAGAGATATAAATAGTTAATTTATACCTCTTGCTGGCAAAGGTGTAATTATGCTAAGAAATGCACCTTTCAAAGCGGGGCTTTATGCAAGGATGTTATCCTTTCATGAAAAGGTACGTACATCTCTATAAATGTGTGCCATTTATGACATACATGGGTATGCCTTGATGGGTATCATCAATAAAATTGCACTAACACTATAATTCCTAAAATTTTTGTCATGTCTTGGCCATCTAGGGATGTAGATGAGGGAGACTTCTTTGTATCTCAAAGACATATTTAGTATTTCATATTGCACGTGGGGGAAAATAAAATGTTTAGGAAAATTGTACTCTACCTTCCGAGGAGCTTTGGTTAATTTGACACCGAGTTTGTTTTGTACAAACATAGCTTTCTGTCCATCAAACCACACTTTAAACTAACAATCTAAAGATTCTAACTCTTTAATATAAAGAAGCTCATTATTTTGTCTATCAAATTACTCTTCTGATGGAAAGAGACATGGCATATCAAAAAAAGGGTTAAGTGTGATTTTGCTGTAGATACTAATTATTTCTAATAATGTAATCAACATTGTTGATGTTAATCTTGATTGTACATACAGTCTTGTATTTTCGTAGTGTTTGGAGGCTTTGTCATGTATGGTTGTTGTTGGGGCAATGTCCGATATGATTATGATGTGACATGTATAATTTTACAGCTATATGTAGCAAATGTTTCAGAAATTCTACTCTTAGTTTTAAATTATTTGGTGGACTTGATGATGACTATAATGTTAATAATGTTCCTATATAACCTTTAATATAGGAAACTTTACTTTTACCATGATCATTGGTCATGATGGTGCTCATGATTTGTTCGAGTAATCCTACAAAATATTAGTTCTTGTATCTCAAAAAGATCAATTTTCTTTCCAGTGCATTGAGAATATACTCAACGTGGAAAGGCTCTTTGCTCGAATACAATATTTCTAAGATAGGTTTATCTTTCCTTTATTGGCATTTATGCATGGTTAAAAACAATTGCTATATTTTTCTTATTGTCTTATGTCGTTTTCTTGAATTGAGAGTGACGTGCATGTTTTAGTAAAAGAGAATTGATAGCCCCTATTAGATTGCCATTATGAAGACATCGCATGTGTATTGTCAATCGATTTCTTAGTCATTGCAAGGTACATGCATGCTTGTAATGTGGATTAATTACATCATGAATAATCATTCACTAGACCAAGCCATTAGACTTAATTTAGAATGTTGATAGTTTTTTTGTTTGTTCTTGTTAATAATGATCATATGACCTCTTGAACTTGAACTGTGTTTGCTAGGAAGTTGGTTCTTGCTAACCAAAAGGTCCTAATTCCAATACGATACAATGATGATCATGTGGGTTGAAAGGAATAAGATGTTTCATTGACTACCTAATTATACAAAAATTTTGTATAAATTCCAAACAGGAATTTACGTAACCAGTGGGGTAATTTTAGGGTTAGTTTGTCCATGGAGTTATGTAAACCCTAATTTATCTTATGAATGAAAAAGGATGAGAAACGTATTTTAATGGGAGTGTTATACTCTTCCCACGTATTTTTACTTTAGTTATCCATGGTTCAAGTTGGATATTTGATTATGTTATGATAGTTATTCACATGATTTAGTTCATAAACATTGAATTACGAATTAACAATTGTGAACATGAGGATAAAGAAGGATTTATCCCTTATTTAAATAAATGTGATACATTATGATTTATTTCTATTTAACTCTAATTTACTAAAATATGTATAAGTCCATGTATATTTTATTTGGACTTGTTAATGCATATTTTAGTATGGTTTCTAAATGTCTATGATTTAATTTTGGATAATGGGATGTTATTTACTCAAATTCAGAGGGCTAGAGGTACGATGAATAATTGTTTCACACTTCATGAAAATAAATGTGGTGTTTCATTTATCTTTAGGGGTTTTAGTATACAAAAGTATGAAAAGCCATACAATGGACTTGTTGAAATATTTTAGGATGATTTGCAAAAGTCCATGTACATAAATTTAATTTTTGGAGTTCTTTATGACCATAAGATTTCTGGTATGGCCATAAGAGAATTAAAAGGTGAACATGGATTATGGATGGAATGTAAATCCATGAATACATGTTTGCTTTGAAATTTTGTATGATGGACCTACAATTATTCATGCATGTTTGGAATAAATGGTGGGGGTGACTTATGTTCATATGGTGGTGTGTAAGTCCATGACTAGTTGAGATTATAGTTATAATTTCAATGTTGTATTAAGATTTGAAAACATGAATATTTTCATGTACATTCTCTTAAGAGGTTTAAAGGTCCATGTTTAACAGGTGGACTTCATTGAAGCAATTTCTTTCCAATTTTGTTGAGTCTTGTGCACGCAAAATTTAAGACTTAAAAAGACAATGGTTTGAAATTGATCCATGTGATATAGCTTTGCCCATACGTACATCTTATTATGAATCATGATTATGTTAAGGTCATGTCATAAGTTCTTATGGCATTGAAAAGGATGGCGTATAGCCCGTGCTAAGTCACCATGGTGGAACTTCTACTTAATGCTCATGGAAACATCAAGTCGTAAGTTTAATGCATCAAAGTATAACAATTGTGTGGTTTATTAGTACTCACAGCTATTACCATCCAAGTGGAGTGCTCAGAAACCCATATTTTAAATGGAGAGTGAGCCTTTAACTCTTAATCAATATCAGCAGAGAACATTTGAGTAGGTATGATGTAGATATTTGATTAAGTTATACATGCTTAATCAATAATATATTTATTTCTTATATTCAAATGTTTCCATTAGTACTTTATTAGGGTATTAATGAGGTTTACCTCGTAAGTGTAAAGTGTGGCTGCTTTTTTTGAGCTCGGGCTTGCCTCCAGAGCACATACGAGATGGATACAGGATACATTGCCATTAATAGTATCAAATTAGTGAGTGATCTAGGAAAGAAGTCCTATGTGTGGCTTAGATGCAAGTGTTCAGGGACGATAGTTGGTTTAAAGCATAGCTTATCATGTTATCCTGATCATTTTATGGACATGTCACTAAGACGACGGTTCAATCACAAGACACCTCAATTTATGCACGAGACCTTTGGGATGTCGAAATGGAGTTTGTTATAAAAATGGTGGGGGTTGTTGGAGTAATTTCCATAAATATGAAAATATGATAAATTACATATAAATAATAGTTAGTGAAATTATTACTTATGAAGAGATGTAAATAGCTAATTTCTATCTCTTGCTTGAAAGGGTGTAATTATGAAGAAAAATGCTCCCTTTGAAGTGGTGTTTTATGAAAGAATGTCATCCCCTCATGAAAAGGAACGCACATCTTTATAAATATGTGACATTTATGACATGCATGGGTATGCCTTGATGGGGATGATCAAGACAGTTGTAGTAACACTATAATCCTTGAAATGTCATGTCTTGGATAGTTAGGGTTTTATCCTCGTGAGTGCAACATGCAGATGAGGAAGGCTTCTTTGTATCCCTGAGACCTATCTAGTATGTTTTGTTACAGGTGACGAATAGAGTTTTTAGGAAAAGTGTACTCTACCTGGTTAGAAGTCTCAATTAATTTGACATTTAGTTTGTTTTGCACAAATTGATCTTTCTATCCTCGAACCGCACTCTACACCAGCAACTAAAATCTAGTGCAGAGGTTATAAATGTCATCAATGAGACCTCCTTGGAGCTTAAAGATACTCACCAAGCAGGTTGATTTAGCTTGGATTACAGATTTGAGCAGTACTTCTTTTCCTACTCTTGATAGCAATTTTCCTTTCCAGCCCTTCAACATCTTACAGATGCAACCTTTAAGAGTTCCAAACACTTATGTTTTCGATCGGCCAATAGTAGTTAACGCTTTCAAGTATTTGGCATGCTTCTCTACCAGTTGCGTGGCAAGAAAATTTGCCAGCTCCACTTGTTTCTTTTTTCGATGACCCAGTAACAATTCGGGCTCCCAAGTATTTATTTGTTCTTGTGCACTAAAGTTATTAAGGAAAATTTATCTTCAAGAAGTCATATTAACCAACAATAAGGAATATATCTCAATTAATAAGATCCCATAAAAATACGAAATAAGAAAAATTATATTTGACAAAATAAATTATGAGAGTGTAATAATAAGAAGACCTAACATGGATATTGAAATCTTCAAAGTTTGAATCTATGAATGTCAATTTGTGACTCTATTTTGCACCCAATGCCCCCCCCCAAAATAGAAAAAGACAAAGAAGTTCTCTATCACATTTTTATTTACTTGTATTCCTTTTACACAAGCATACAAAGTTTCCATGCATAAATTAATTAGGATTATTTTATTTTCCTAACCCTTGCAATAATGAACAGAAAATTTTCAGAAAAAAAGAAGACTAACTTATAACTTTGAAAAATATAGCTATGTATTGTTTAGTAGCTAATAAGCCAATGATAGTAAAAGTATCCTTTTTCTAAGGAATTTATATATTAGAAATCTTAAAATGTGTATGTATATCACTACAATAAAAATGGCCTATTACAACGGCTACTGCAACATTTGTAACATATATTATAAATGTTGCCCAAAGTTTTTGGCTATTGCAACCTTTGTACAAACCTGTTGCAATAGGTATGTTAGGCAATGCTAGTAAACCATCGCCTTAGCCCATTATTTCTGATAAAGCAATGAAAAATATAAATTTCTTTTTGATGACAAAGCAATGAAAACTATCTTGGGAACCCGTGAAAACCCCAAAATTTCCCCCCAAAATTCTAGGAAAAAGGAAAATAAAAAAGTGCCTAAAAACCTAGCCTTTCTATCGAACACTTCTATAACATTCACTCTTAAATTTTACCCCTCACGTATCTTCTACTCTGCCCGAAAATCCTACATGTGAAAGCCCCAAAATTTCCCCCCTCACGCAGCTATTCTACGCTACCACCCAGCTCTGTTCGTAATAGCCCAACCCTAAATTATCTTTATTTATTTAATTACCTCATGTTAATGATTTTCTCATATTTATTTATCGCATTTAATCATCCTGGTAGGGAAAAATTTATTTGGGCCTTTACTTGGCAATTCAGGTTTTATTTGTTTATTTAATTTATTAACTAAAATTGTGGGATAATTGATGGTAAGTCCTAACAAGTTTAATCTAAGAAATTTATTTTGTTTTCCATAACATTACAAAAATTTAATTTTGAGTTACGCAAAAACGTTAACATTACGAAGCGTTTTATTCCCGAAGCCAACGTAGTCAGGTCCAATTTGAAGCCCAACAAGTTTGCATGTTAACCTAACTAATTACCATGATTAAGTACAACCATAGTTAGCTAAAAGTCATTTTTAAGGATAAAATTTTAGCCAAGCATGTAGACAAATCAAAAAACACAACCTAAAACTCAAACATCATCTCTCTCCTCTCTCTCTCAACCCCACGGCCCCCCTACAGTAGCTGCAACCACTTTCTCCACACCAAAGTGGTCGTCAACCACCACCAGCCATCCCCACACCTCACACCACATACATATCTTGTTTTCAAGCATCAAAGTGAGTTACCCTAACCCCATCTTAGTGATTTTGTTTTGTATCTTGGTTTTGATTCTTGTTTTTGTTGTTTTGATGATTGATCTTGTTATTTTGATAGAAATAAGAGTTATTTTGGATGTTTATTTGGATGTTTTAATTGTTGGATAAGTTGGATAGTAAGCAAAGGTTAAGGTCAAGCTTAAGTTAAAACCATGTTCATGGATTGATTTGTATTTGATTTGGTGATCTTTAGCATTATTAATTATTATGATGGAGTTCTTATAGCTTTGGATGATTTTGGAGGAGTCAAGGGTGAATCTAAGTTGGCCAAAAGTTAGGGTTTTAATGATTATGCAAGGTTTAGCTTCCTTTAATATCAAGCATGTTGTTTGTGTATATTTGATTGAGAAATGAATCTTCGATGTATATGATTATGAAGTGAAATTGAGTATGATCGGTTTGCATGATGATGGTATGACCAAAGCTTTGTTACATGATTTTAGGGATTGATTTTAGATGAGGATTTATGTGAAAAGGGAGGAGAAAGCTAGGACAATGGGGGCTGGGAAATGGCAAAAAATAGGGGAAATATTGTCAATAAACTGGTAATGCAGGACCCAACCAAAAATTATGATTTCTGGTAGGTAGATAGATTAGTGAGTTAACTTTCAAATGGATTTTGAATCGCCTTAATCAAAGGTCTATGGAAAAGGTTATGGTCGTTTTACTGGAACTGCACAGGTTAGACCAAAACTAGCACACTTGTATTCTAGCCTCATTTTAGAAATCCTATCATGGAAATCATGTTTTGTGTTCTAAATGAAAGTTTTTTTTTTTGTGACTTCTTAAGCTTTCTATGTTGGGAAATTTAATCAGAGGTCGGATGACTAAGTCACGAGTCATTTATTCTAGCCATTATTATGCCCTTACTTTTCTTTTACTAAATTATTAACTATGAAAATAAAAACGTTTGCTAACTATATGTTACTATAATGATATTTTTGTACAGAATCAGGGCTTAATCTATCATTTCCTTCCCTTTTGTGCACAATCTAATTCAGTAACATTTCATTAAAAACTCAAGGTACGTTCATTGTCTGTATCTTTAGAAATTAGCACATATTTATCAAAATTATAATGTTTTTATAAGTACATCATGAATCAATTTAATAAGTGATTTACCACATAATTAGTGACCCCATCAGCTATCAGTTACAGGACATTACCCTTCAGTTACCCGCGCGGCTTCAGGCCAGGTCCTCCGATCGGCTTGGCAGGTGTATACCTATCTTCAGATCGTAACAGTTACTAGGGGTTCACTATCAGATAATAATTAACAATACAGTTTTATATTTATCTCATTTCCTGTTTTTAATTAAAATGGATAGCAATGCAGGCCTAACCAGTTTTTCCATGAGCATTTAACAATACAAAAATGCATGTACTGAGTTTTGACTCACAATTCGAAATGTTTTTATGTTTTGTTTTAGGGAAATACTTAGTGAATCATCCTCCGGCTAGCAGGCCGACTGGAGAAGATAAGTATCCTTCTTCTATTTGTCTCTTTTACTGTAATAGTCTGACCTAAATTATGTTTATTTATTTAATTAAGTCATGTTGTTATTTTTTCTCACATTTAATTATCAATTTTAATCATCCCAGTTTGGAAAATTTCATTTGTGCCCCACTTTGCAATTCGGGTTTTATTATCGTAAAATTTTGGGTGAATCAATAGCCGGCCTAGGTAAATACATTTTAAAGGATTAAATTATTTTTTTATAACAACCTAAAAATTTAATTTTGAGCTATAAAAAAAAATTTCAATCACATAAAGAGTATTTTTCTTTCGAGCCCAAAGTCATTTAGGCCCAATTTTGACCTAACAAGTTACTACCCATTTGCTTAGCTAATTCTCCTCAATTATACCTAATTATCATTAGCAAAATGATGCTTTTGGAGTTTAAAAACTCAGCCAAGTATTATGTGAGTCATTTTCCACCCAGTAAACTATCAAAATATAAAGCTTCTCTCTCTCCTCCTTTTTCTAGTTCAATGTGAGTAAACCCCAAAACTCTTCTTGTTGATTTTTAGTTTTAATTCTCGTTTATGTTGCTTTTGACTTTTGATCATGTAATCTTGATAGAAATAAGAATGATTTTGACGTTTTAATTGTTGGTTAAACTTGAAAGCATGCAAGAGTTGAGGTTGTTCATGATCATGCAAGCTTAAGTTTAAAGTGATGGATTTGGATTATTTTGTATTTGATTTTGTAATCTTTGGCATTAGTGATGGATATCATGATGTTGTGTTGATTTTAAATGATTTTAAGTGCAAATACAAGTTGGTCATAAGTTAGGATTTTAGTGATCATACATGGATTAGTTTATTTTTAGCTTCAAATATGTTGACTGTATATAATTGCATGAAAAATTAAATTTCAACGTGTTGTTTAACTCGGATAATGCCCTGAGATGATTTTACAAAAAGGAGTGGATTATAGAAAATTTCTTCAACTGATTAAAAGAGTTTATTTTGTACATTTATGCAAATAAGTGAGATTATGGTTGTGTTTTAAGTGTCTTTGTAAAGAGAAGAATTAGATGAAGATGACCATGGAGTAAATTTAAGTAACATGGCTTCATAAGGTGATGATAAGGAATAAATCATGGATTAGTGATTATAAAGAGTGATTTTAGAGGGAAATTATGTGAAGTAAAGGTTGAGAGCATGGGCAGTAAGGCTGTGAATAGACCCAAAATATGGGTCCCTTTATAAATAAACTGGTAATGTTTGGTCCGTCAAAAAATTGTGATTTTTGGTGGATGAATAGATCAATGAGTTTTTTTTCAAATGCCTTTGGAATTACTTCATTTTGAGTTTTGTGGAAAATGTTATAGCTGATTTACTAAGACTATGCAGCATAAGCAGAAGCTGTACATAGTTTTGCTTAAGCCTAATTTTAGGAGCTATGTTGTGGATACTGGGTGTCGCACTGTGAATGGAAGTATTGCAAGACTTCTTAAGCTTTTCATATGGGGGTTTTAGGGCTTAATTTGAGATCAGGGGTTAAAGATATGAATTTTCTAAAGTACACCTTGAAATGGTAATATAAGGGAGGAAAGAAATCGTGAGATTTGGAGATATTATCAGGAATTTCTAAATAGTTATGGATATTGCAAAGAAATTACAAGGTTTAGTGAGTTCAACAACTTTGATTGTGTATAGAAGCTTGCTTGGGTTTGAAAACTGAGTTAAATGGGGATGAGAATGAAATTTGAGAAGTGGAGAGAGTAGTGACTCAAGATCGGTCTCTATCGGGCCAAGCTGGGGTTATATGAGCTTTTCAGAACCTCACAACACCCCTTGAATTAAACCATTTATTATCCATTTTAGAAATGTTGAAAACCCATATTTCATCTACATCTATGAAAGTCTTTTCATTATCACCTCAATTATTTCATTTTGGTCTATTTTACTCCAATTTGTTTTACTTTGAGGTTAATGACCCTAACTTATTTAGTTTTCAAATCATTTTAGTGTAACTTATATTGAATTGTTTGAATTGTGGACACCCTTTGAATTAATCAATTTCTATTAAAGTTACAAATTATGGGAGTGAATGTTGTTCACTAATTGCATTTACTTATAATTATATTTCTTAAGCAAAAATGGGGCCTAGGCTATCGTTTCCCTTTATGTATAAGTATTATCAAATGAAATTACATTTTAAAGACTTTAGGTACATCCATTGCCTATATTTTTAGAAATCAGAGTGTATTTATCAAAGTTATCATGTTTTGATAAGTACATCAATGAAATTAGTTTACACAGTGATTTATCATTTAATTAGTGACCGATAGTTATCATCTGTAGGGCATTTGCCCTTCAGTTATCCGCGCGACTTCAGGCCAAGTCCCTCAATCGGCTTGGTAGGTGTACATTTATCCATAGATTATAATAGTATCAAGGGGTTGACTATCAGATAATAACTAGCAATGCAGTTTTGCATTCATCTCATTCACTGTTTTAACTTAAAATGAATTGAAAAGCGGCCGCCCAATCAATTTATGCAGAGATCATTTAACAATACGTGAATGCACGTACTGAGCTTCGGCTCACAGTTCAAAATGTTTTTTTATGTTTTGTTTAGGAAAATACTTAATAAATCGCCGTCATGCTAGCAAACTAGCTAGATAAAATAAGTTGAGCAAGGGAATTTGGATGGATCAACACGAACATATTACATGTATATTTTTAGAGCTGTATTTTGAAATCTTCAGTGGATGGAGGTGTAAATTTTATGTTGAATTGTTTTAAACCTTATGTTGTTAACAGCCGATTGTATATGGTTTGATCATGTGTGAATGTGTATGTTGAAGCTATGCCTAATGATGCTATTTCTGGTACACGTGCTTCAAGCCATGTTTTTTTGGATGGCGGTAATGCTCCTTATCATCGAGTTTATTTGTCCTAATTAAGGGATTTATTAAGAAGAATACAAATAGTAAAACATGTACATTTTGGGGTGTTACATTTCTCTACTACTAGTAGCATGGGTACGCAATTAAAGTTCTTCCTTTACAAGTCACAATACATTCTTCTAATTCTAAAAGTGGAACTAAAGATAGAATTCAGAGTAAGGCTATAATGGTTTAGACTTTGAGGAGATATCGACTATATTTGTGGTGAATTGAAGTGAATTGTTAAGTGCTTTATGAGTTAAAAAAGATGTTGACTTTTGCTAAAAAAATGATCACACCTATCGCCATGTTTTTACTACCCTTTCCATTGCCCCCTTTGCCCTTATTTTTGAAAGGTATAGCTTACCCTACTCAATCTATCAAACTAGTTAACATCCATAACAACACTTCTCAGTATATTTCAAGTTGAAATTTACAGTTTATTATTATCAATAGGAAAACAAAACCAACGATGACTTTTTCACTTAGCACAATAACTTCTCTCGTAACTCTATTGTTTCTGCTGAAATCCTATGTTTTGATCATTGGAAACTGAATCAATGATCCTGCACTGGTGTAAATCAACCTAGAAACCTAATAACTAAGCATGTATAATAGTCATGTTACCTGCATTCGTGGTAATTTGAGAATAATGAGCATGTTTAAGGATCTGAATATGGGGCCTTTAGATAGACTCTTAGTTAGCCTTAAACAGAGGCATAAGTAATGCCCAGAAATGAGTATGTATAATTCATCATTTTCATTTGGTCTAGAGTTCTTAAAGTGTGAGCCTGAGTGTACCATTGAACTTCGTAGATATGATCACCACATTCGCAAAGATAATAAGCTAATGTTGACTAGCTGCGAACCCAAAGTAAGAGCAGCTAGGTAGGAGCATGTGAGATCTAAATGCCTTGTTTATAATTTGTTATTCGCACGCGTGTGTGTTTTTAGGGGGTGTTCACGCACACTTAGAGGACAGGCATTTGTAAAGTTTGTTACAAAGGCTGACAGGGTGGATGGAGTTCAAGCTCAGTTCCTTATTACCAATGTGCTGCATCTAGAGACTTTAGTTGCTATGCTAACACAAACAACATAAGTTTTCCTCAACAACGAGGATTTTTATCTAGAGAATGTGAAGAAATGGTGGCAAACTGAAGTTACATGGGTCTTAGCTTTGCTTTTAGAATTATAGTTGTACTACATTCCTATATTTTAGCTTTACTGCTTTCTTGAGCTCTTTATTAACTTGGTTGCTAGTATTCTTGGCATGATGCTTGTTTTTCTTAGTTTAATGCTTAAGGGGTGAGTACTATTTGGGATATTCTGTTGAATGTTGCGTTGCACCTTTTTCCCTGTCTTTGACCTTTCATAAGTCTTGTCTTTGTTTTTGCTCCACAAAAATAAAATTGAGAGTGGTCATTAATAATCTAAACATACATACATATATATATATATATATATAGATATATATATATATTATATATATATATATATATATATATATATATATATATATATATATATATATATATGTATATATCTTCTTTTTAGGGGTATCTCAAAACAACAAGAGTATTTCATAAATATCTTATTGGAATTCATTCCTAGTGAATCCATAGCCTCACTTCATGGAAAAAGCATAGAGGACAAATGCTATTATCCGATGTTCATACATGTAAGTTGGAGGATCGTGCACCCATATTCTTCAATGAGCACGGCCAACCCATTGGACCTACTGAGAAGGCTTGTGATGAGTTTAGCAAATTTATGGGGACAATTGCTCATGAATAGTCATGGGAACCATTAACGTATACAAATTGGCATAAGGCCCTTTATAAGGGTAAAACGTGGGAATATGTAAATGTAAGTATATAATTATTCATGTTATATGTTAGCACAAGTGCATACTGCCCTAAACTAAAAGTGTCAAGAAGTGGGTGTTAGAATTAATTGCTTGTGCTTAGAAGCTTTTTAAGTGTTGGTTGAAAGCCAAACATTATTATAAATATGACAATGATACCAAAAGATGGCAGCATCGGCTTGGTAGGATACCTGATTCTCACCTCAAATTATTGTCGCAATATTGGAGCACTTTTATGGCCAACGTTATTTTCTTTACAATCATGCATGCGCAATTTTGTTTTTATTTTGTATGCATACACTGAGAGTTGGCAGTACTGACCTAGTAGGATAACCATTGTGAGTGTGTTTTGTAGAGAATTAGTGCTCAAAATTCTGAAAATTGTGGACTGTTGAACAACATGCACACTGGTGGACCTGTGAGTTTTCAAGAATCTATAAGAAGTTGGTAAGAAAGGAAATATAATATGCTTTATTTAATTGTTCCTCTTTGTTTAGGCCAGGGAACTAATGCTGTGTAGGGAAGTAATGTTGGGCAACACCATTCAACATAATGTAAAGATCTATTTTCTATCACTTTTGTTTCTTCTCTTTCTTTGCTTGTATATACGCTTTATCCTCACGTTTTATATCCATATTTTCTTCCACTTGCACTTTATAACGTCTTCTCCTGTAATGAAAACAAGACAATCATCAAGGAGATATGCGTCATAGTCATATTACTAATTTCAGCCCAATAAGAGTAGCCTCATCACTACTTCCTAGGATTCCTGTAATATCTAGATTAACTTCATTTAGTAAACCTGTATATAATGGGAGAAAGAAATAGCTAAGATTTTAATTTTAGAATGTTGAAATAAGTTCCTTTTTTCACATACCTATACCAAAAATAGCAGAACAAGAGAGGCTACTACAAGTTACATCATACGTTTTTAACTTAGGCCAATCGAGATGGAAAAGCACCTTGCAAGAGGATGACCTCTGAAGAAACATGAAAAAGGAATGATGGACACAGTTACAAGAAGTCTTACGATGATACGCTGGATATAATTATAAGTATTTAAGCCAAGATGCCTTCTATAGTTCCATCAGTAAGAATTAAGTGTTCAAGCCAAGTTACCTTCAATAACCTTTTGTGCAGTGTTTGTTTAAAGTTGTAACTGCACATCATAGTAATGAACATCCTACCATTCACCCTTTTAAATGTCGAAAAAATGGAGCTAGAGGTCTTGCATGAAATAGGACTCTCTGATAGTGATATAGATACCTTTGATAGAGTAATATAGTTTGCTCAACATGGATGAGTACAATTGTATGGAAGAGGTGTTTCGATGAAAAATCTAAAGGAGAAAGGACTTGAGGTGAAAAGGGATGGGAAGTCAATCGTAATGCCAGAAGAATCTATTGATGCTATAAGATGCAGTTTAGCAACTAAAATGCAAAAAATATTTTAAAACTCAAAAAGAAAAACTCGTACTTGATATGAAACAAGAATTTGAAGCTCAAAAGGACAAAATAGTTGATGATGTGGTTGCAAAGGCATTTGCTTGGGTTTGAGAAATTTTTATAGACATGGTGACTGAGATGCTTGGACAAGGAGTTACATCTTGTTTACTTAGAAATGAGTAACTTTGCCTTACCTCAGTACGCAAGCACTCCCCTTTGGTTATCTCTTCCCGTACTCTAATTCTTCGACTTGCAGCTAAAAATGTTGGTATAACGTACACGTCCTAGTCCCATCGTGAAACTGTCTCCTATGATTTTGATATGTACTGCCACTCCTAATTTGATTGCAGCAATCCTTGCAACTTTTTTCATTAAAAAAAGGAACACTCGGAAATACATGGTACTTTCTAGCATGTTCACATAGTTGTTTTGGGAACTATCATTGAATGATTATCTGGTTGTTTGAATGTTGGATACCATTATTTTGGGAACTGACTACAAACCTGAATACTTACACCTACCACGATCACATTTGTTTCATCAACCATTTTGTTATAATCTACAATTGACATGGGTTCTTTGTCGTAGAAAACTTTACCCCAATGTGGAGATATTCTAATTTGTGCACTACATTCAGTGTGGAGATATTGTTAGTAATATAGTCTCATCACCAACAGCTAGTGCCTATAAGTGTTTGACATAATATTTGTCATCATCGATTAAATTAAGTTTATAGTCCTGGGGCCGTTGAGGCAAAATTTCAGTTGGAGGGCCAAATAATTGAATTATGAGCATATGAGTTGGACTTCTAGAAAAACATTAATTGATTGCTATGTCTTTCTTCAAGCTTGGCACCTGATTGATCATATCCAAAGTTGTGGTCTTTTAAATATTTGGTAGTTTTAAGTAAACTAATAATGGATCTTTGTTGCTCATCTATAGTGGACTTCTATAATGGCTATTATCTATTTTGTGGCATGTGACAAGTTAAAGAATTGTTCATGTAATTTTAGCTTGATAGGAAATTTGTTGACATTTCTTCTTTTCAGGTGTTTAATGCAGGTATCATTTTATGTATTGTGTAGATATTTTGGTCATCTATTCCCTCCATAAGTAAGTGCCCCAGTTATGGAGGAGCGCTTAGAAGATATTTGTTTGTTTTAACCCCCTTTTGTTGTTTGGGGAAAAATCATTGCATATATACAGTAATTCAAGGGGTGGAAAAATCATTGCCCCCTTTTGTTATTTGGGGAAAACTAATTGTATATATATTTTTAGATTTCGGTATATGTATGGTACTTCAAGGGATTTGATTGATGTTATTATGGATTTTGTTAAGGGTTTGTTTATATGTATGTGTTATTTATGTTTGATCAAATTTGACGTCGAACTTTCATCTGCAGATGACACAGTTGGAGACATGATGTGTATAAATCTGTCTTCAATGAAATTATAAATTGTACAAACATATGTGTTAAGTCATAAATCATGCATTGTTTTAATAATTATTTTGATTATATTATATATATTACATCATCTAATTTACTTTATTTTATATATTTTTCAAGTTAAGCGTTAATAAAATAAAGAGGAGAAGAGAAGACGTCTAAGTTCAGATTTTACACGCTAAGTTACCAAGTCAGTCTAAAAATAATAATTTATGAAAAAATATTATTTTCATAATGATTTATTTGAATTAGGGTTGCAAAATTATTACTCCTAATTGAAGAAAAATTAGAAGACTTCGAAAAGAAGGAATCTAAAGAAGAAAACCCTAGTAGAATAATACTATAAAAAAAAACCTACCTCACTCCCTCAAGAATCCCTCATGCCTAAACCCCTTTTTGACGTCAACCCTTCATCTATGTTTCTCATCCACCCACCAACTAGCCTCACCATCTCCACGCCTCACCAACCTCACGCCATCCCCTCTCTACATCTCAAGAATCCATTCAACTCCCTCACATTATCAGCATTATCATTGATCGTGATCATCATCTCCTGTCATCAAGGCTAAGTTGTGGTGCCCTATAGCTATTTTTTTGCTTTTATTTTGTTTTATTTTTATTTTTTTAAGGTTAGTTTATTGTTAAACATGAAGTGGTTGGTTAATTATTGTGATTTTATTGTTAAAATGAATGAGTAATTTTCTTGTATTTAGTATAATCTATTTGATACCATGCTAAATTAATTATTTTGAAACAAGTTTTATACTTTATTGTCTAGTTGATTTTTATTCATGATTCTATAACAATTAGTATTTATCGTTTATGATATTTGCATTAGATTATTTACAATGCATGCTAATTAGTTTAATACGGATTCATATAATAGTTTAAAAGGTTTTAGTACATAAAAGCTATAGACCTTTAGGCCTTAGTATCACCCTAATTGATCATGGATGGCTCAAACCCATCTCTTTTAATTAGATAATTATTATAGATCTTTGTTAAATCAATTTGCCGGTAAATTGGTTACAAGACATTAGATGATGTTTTTCTAATACTTAATGCTCTAGTTTGATTAAATTCTTGCGCTGATATTAGGGTTATCAAAACTAGTAGGGTTTATATTAGGGCTGGACCTAAATAAACTAAAATATAAGGAAAAACGGGGAAGATCTACTAGTGCATGTCTTCTGCAGTCTAACTCATGGATAAATCGATTTGTGTGTTGATGATAAATATTAATTTATATGGTGGATATAGATTATGTTAAGTATTTGTTTTCATAAATTTGGTATCGTTGATAATTATTTCTTGCTTTTTAGTTAATTTCTCTAGTTTGTCAACTTTAATTCTTCAATTTATAAGCTTTAATATAAATTTTGTTTGCCCCCAAAAGAGTAGTCTTTTAGGAGTGTCTTAGTGATTTTAGATTAGTTATATTTTGGTTTTTAGTGTGATTAAAAGTTTTAGATTTATTTTCTATTCTACTTTGCCATTTATTTTCCGGTTTGTTTGAAATTAGGTTAAAAATAGTTCCTTTTGTTTTTTCTTTTTTTGTGTTTTAATCCAGTTTAGGGTTTAGAAAGTATTCTAATTTGCTGCTATTTAATTTTGAAATTTTGGGAAATTATTTGATAATTTTTTAAAATTATTTCGTGAATTGAATACGTGCATGTTTTTATTTTAATAAATCTGAAATTACATTTTTAATTTTTGTTTTATGTTTTTAAGGTTTTATTAAGTCAGAAAATTATATTCTAAAATATGGGTAATGTTTTTTTATTTATTTTCGTATTTATATTAGTGTAGTTTATTATTTCCTTAATTTCATATTTTATTTTCTATTTTAATTTTCTGTAGTTAATTTTTTGTTTTAATTTTTTTGAATTCAATTACATATAATTTTGGAGATATAGAGTGATAAACTTGTAGAATATTAATTTATATTACTTTCTGTGATTTTTAATATTAATTTTTTGCTTGTTATTTTCTGTCTTAATTTTCAGTCTAATATTGTATGATTATTTCTGTTTTTATTTTTTCATAATATTCAGGATAGCTATTTATTGTTTTTATTTCCAGAATTAAGTTTAGAATACTTAGGGGTAATATTAAGTAGTTTTTTCATATTTTTACTTGTCTAATTTGATTTATTTTAGTAATATAAAGAGAAAGTAAAATAAATTTAGAATATTTAGGGGTAATATTAAACTAGCTTACTATCATAATCTTTCCTCGTAGATCAATCTCTACTTTTCTATTCTGTAAATCTTATTTATAAATCAAAGTAGTGGTTTAATTTGTAGCTCTATGACACACTTTACCAATTTTGGCGCCATTGTCGGGGAAAGAAAATAAAATCGTTAGTTTGCTTCTATTTAATTTTACTACTTTTATTGCTTTGTTTTAACTCTAGAATTTTATTTTTGTAAGTTGTTTAGTTTATGAGATTAAGGAGTAGTCGCATGATCAATGAGAAAAAGGAGCATAAGTTTGAGATGTTTGAAAGTAAAATAAATGATTCTGAATCTGTAAGCTCCAAATCAGTAAATTATGAAGTTTTTAAAGTTAAGATGGCTACTTTGCGTGAACTTGTTGCACCTAATTTGGAAACTCAAACTTTGTCTATCACTTATCCTATTTTAGACCGATCACTTAAGCTTAACTTTGAATTTTCAAATTTACTACCTAACTTTCATGGATTGCCTGATGAGGATCCATATCGCCATATTAATGAGTTTAATATTACATGTTCAACCATGCAACCTGAGGGTATCACCCAGGACCAAATTAGGTTGAGAGTCTTTCCTTTCTTACTGCAGGATAAGGCCAAAGACTGATTATATTATTTACCCCCTGCAACATTCACTACATGGACCCAAGTTCATAAAGCGTTTTTAGAAAACTTTTTTCCCGCATCTAGAATTGGATCCATTAGAAAAGAAATATGTGAAATTAAACAAATAAATGGGGAAACTTTCCATGAGTATTGGGAACGTGTTAATAAATTATGTACTAGTTGTCCCTTGATTCAATATTTCTATGAAGGTTTATTACCATAGATAGAAATATAGTGGATGCTGCTAGTGAGGGGGTTTGGTTAATAAGACTCTAGCTCAAACTCGGGACTTATTTAATATCATGGCGCAAAACACTCGACAATTTGGAACTAGGGAACCCCAATTTAGGACAGTCAGTCAGCTTAGCTCAGGTCCATCTATAGAGACCCAGTTGTTTCAGATCACTGCTATGCTGAACAAACTCATCACTGGAGGAGTTCAGAAAGCAGTGGCGTGTGGTATTTGCTGTTTAGAGGGACATGTTACTGATGCATGGCCTACACTTCAAGGGGGTGATGTGAATCAATGTTTTCTAACCAAGGGTAAAGGAAGTATGACTCATACTCTAACACTTGTAATGAAGGATGGAGAGACCACCCTAACCCTAGGTATGGACCTAGAAACAACCCCCCAGGTTTTGACCAACTATCACGTCAACCATCTACTCAGTATACAATAAATTTTCTTTTAGAGCAAGTCATAAAAAAGATGGATGACCAGAAAAAGGAGATTGAGACTTGGTTTCAAAACATTGAAATGACTCTTAAATAGGTCCAGGAGAGACAGAATGCTACTGATACCATAGTTAGCAACCTCTAGGCCCAAATACAATGTAGGTTGCCAGCTCAACCATTCCTGAACCTGAAGAAAAATATGAGTGCCATGACACTTAAGAGTGGGAAAGAGTTGAAGGAACCTAGGAAGAATAAAGAGGTAGAGTATAAAATAGAGGTCAACAAACCTGAACCTAACTAAGATCAAGACACCACCTCTAATGTTAAGGAAGTAGGTGAGGATAAGAAGGAACCTTACAAGCCATTACCACCTTTTTCTAGTAGACTAAGAGGGAAAACCCCTAATGTAGATGAGGCAAACCAAGAAATCTTAGAAACATTTAGAAAGGTAGAGATCAGCATTCCTCTCCTAGATGCCATAAAGCAGGTGCCTCATTATGCCAAGTTCCTTAAAGAGCCTTGCACTACAAAACGTAAACTGAAAGGGAACGTAAAGGTAAGTGTGGAGGAAAACGTGTCTACTGTTTTCCAAAAGAAGTTTCTCCCTAAATGTAAGGACCCAGATGTATTCTCTGCTGTTTGTAAAATTAGAAACCTCTCCTTTGATAGAGCGATGCTTGATTTAGGAGCTTCCATCAATGTGATGCCTAGATCTGTTTATGATAAACTACACTTAGGAGAGTTAAAGAAAACTGATTTAGTCATTCAGTTAGCTGATAGAAGTAATGCATATCTAGATGGAGTTTTAGAAGATGTTTTAGTCTAAGTTAATGGGCTTGTTTTTCCTACTGACTTTTATATATTGGACATGGATGATGCATGCTATGATGTTCTCATATTGCTTGGTAGACCATTTCTTAAAACATCTAGGACAAAAATAGATGTGCATGTACGAACACTGACTATAAAATTTGATGGTGAAATTATTAAGTTCAATATTTTTGATGCTATGAGATTTTCCGCTACCTGAAAATCTTAAGTATGCTTTTGTAGGGGATGATGAGACCTTACCTATTATAATCTCTAATGCACTTACATCTGAACAAGAGGATAAACTTATTAGGGTACTTAAAGAACATAGTGAAGCGTTAGAGTGAACTTTAGCAGACCTTAAAGGACTTAGCCCCATATTATGTCCATATAAAATCACATTAGAATCAAATACTAAGCTTAGTAGGAAAGAATTTCAGGTGGGTGAAAAAGAGTTGTTATTCAATTCAAAATTGAGACTTTTTCCTGGTAAGTTAAACTCTATATGGCTAGGAATATGGTAGTACAGACTTATCCACATGGTGCTGTTGAGATTAAATCATTTGCTACTAACAAAATTTTCAAGCTAAATGGTCACAAGCTAAAGCACTCTGATGAAAGAGATTAGGTATGCTTAGTGGAGGAGATCCAACTAGAGGATCCATGAGCTCATTTTCGTCGAGCCGATAACAGTAAACAAAGGCACTGGTTAGGAGGCA
Source organism: Carnegiea gigantea (assembly GCA_029747015.1). Lineage (NCBI taxonomy): Eukaryota > Viridiplantae > Streptophyta > Magnoliopsida > Caryophyllales > Cactaceae > Carnegiea > Carnegiea gigantea. The sequence continues at coordinate 87,950 of JAKOGI010001770.1, forward strand.
ACCTGATGTTTTTTAGGGAAGTATACATCTAATTTTACTTTTATCTTTGTTATTTCTATCTTTTTGCATGCATTAGGGACAATGCGTGAATTAAGTGTGGGGGAGTGCATCCTGCATTTAGTTCCTGTAGTATTAATTCTTGAAAAAAAAAAACAAAAAATTGTGATTTTCTTATAAATAATGCATGACTGTGAGTTTATGCCAGGCTTTCTTGCTTAAAATTTTTTTTAGCTATTTTTAGTTTATTCTTCTATGAGTGAGGACTTTTGAACATGCTAACTGTCATTTAGAGATGTTTGAGTTGATCCTCATATATCACTTTAATGAGTAACTGTCATGATTATCCATCTTATTTGATCATGTTATATATCTGCTTCAGAGGCAATCAAATGACCTAGCCCATTTCCTTGACTATTGAATTAGTAGAATAACGCATTAAAATTATGACTTTTCTTGTTTGAAAAAAAAGTGAGAAAAAAAGAAAAGAAAAAAAAGCTAGATTACCAACATAGGTAGGAATAGGTGGTTCGACACCTTTTCCCGTTATGTTTAGGTCTCAAGTGGAGCCTTATGCATAGAGTAATCCATAATTGGGAGAGTCATGCCCCTTTTTTGGGCCGATCAATGACTTGCACCAAACTAAAAGTCAGTAAATATAGAAATTAAATAATGATGAGAATTAACTGTTAACTCCAGCACCTCTATTCGAGTGAGTGTGAGACAGGGAGTGTTTAATTTTTAAGACCTTATATGGGCCTCAAATATGTGTGCAATTGGAGTTTGGGAAAAAAAAAAAAAAAAAAGAAGAAGAAGAAGAAGGAAAAAAAATTACAAGGTAAGTTTAGAATCAATTTCAATGAGTTATTCCTTCTAATTCAATTGTCTCTATAGCCATACCACACTTTAAATTTTCTATCGTAAACTTTTAGACCTCTTGAGGGTGTATGCGTGCTTAAAAGATATGGATGATTATTGCTCTTGTTACTTAATTAAAGAAATATTGTGAGGCTGATGGAAAAACTCTTTGATGGTAGTTAGATGTCTAATAGTTATTCACTTATTGGAAGGGAAACTGATTAATTTTGAATAAAACTGCTTTAAAGCAAGCCAATGCCTAACTAGTGTAAATTTCATATTTATGCATGACTTTATGAGAAAGAGGGTCAGCATGTAGATTGAGTCTAAGATTTCTTTGCACGAGGACGTCCAAAGTCTAAGTGTGGAGGAATTTGTTAAGTCATAAATCATGCATTGTTTTAATAATTATTTTGATTATATTATATATACATATATATTACTTTGTCTAATTTACTTTATTTTATATATTTTTTCGGTTAAGCGTTAATAAAATAAAGAGGAGAAGAAAAGATGTCGAAGTTTGGATTTTACACGCTAAGTTATCAAGTCGGTCCAAAATAATGATTTATGAAAAAATATTATTTCTATAATGATTTATTTGGGTTAGAGTTGTAAAATTATTACTCCTAATTGAAGAGAAATTATAAGACTTGAAAGAGAAGGAATCTAAAGGAGAAAACCCTAGTAGAATAATACTATAAAAAAACCCTACCTCACCCCCTCAAGATTCCCTCACGCCTAACCCCCTTTTTGATGCCAACCCCTCATCTATGTTTCTCATCCACCCACTAAGTAGCCTCACCATCTCCACACCTCACCAACCTCATGCCATCCCCTCTCTTCTTCTCAAGAATCCATTCAACTCCCTCATATCATCAGCATCATCATCGATCGTGATCATCATCTCCTGTCATCAAGGCTAAGTAGTGGTGTCCTGTTGCTATTTTTTTTGTTTTTATTTTGTTTTTATTTTTATTTTGTAATATTAGTTTAGTGTTAAACATGAAGTCTTTGGTTAATTATTATAATTTTATTGTTAAAATGAGTGACTAATTTCCTTCTATTTAGTATAATTAATTTGAAACTATGCTAAATTAATTATTTTGAAACAAGTTCTATGCTTTATTATTTAGTTGATTTTTATTCATGATTCTATAATGATTAGTATTTATTGTTTATGATATTCGCGTTAGATTAATTAGAATGCATGCTAATTAGTTTAATACGAATTCATATAATAGTTTAAAAGGCTTAAGTACGTAAAAGCTATAATCTTTTAGGCATTAGTATCACCCTAATTGATCATGGATGGCCCAAACCCATCTTTTTTAATTAGATAATCATTATAAATCTTTGTTAAATCAATTTACTGGTAAATTGGTTGCAAGGTGTTAGATGATATTTTTGTAATACTTAATGCTCTAGTTTGATTAAATTCTTACACTGGTGTTAGGGTTATCGCAACTAGTAAGGTTTATATTAGGATTGGACCTAAATAAACTGAAATATAAGGAAAAATAGGGTAGATCTGCTAGTGGGTGCATTCTACAGTCTAACTCATGGATAAATCGATTTGTGTGTTGATGATAAATATTAATTTGTATGGTGGATATAGATTATGCTAAGTACGTTTTTCATAAATTTGATATCATTGATAATTATTTCTTGCTTTTTAGTTAATTTCTCTAGTTTGTCAATTTTAATTCTTCAATTTATAAGTTTTAACATAAATTTCGTTTACTCCCCAAAAGAATAGTCTTTTAGGAGTGTTTTAGTGATTTTAGATTAGTTGTATTTTGGTTTTTAGTGTGATTAAAATTTTCAGATTTATTTTCTATTCTACTTTGCCATTTATTTACTAGTTTGTTAGAAATTAGGTTAAAAATAGTTCCTTTTGTATTTTTTTTCCATGTTTTAATCTAGTTTAGGGTTTAGAAGGTATTCTAATTTGCCGCTATTTAATTTCAGAATTTTTGAAAATTATTTGATAATTTTTCAAAATTATTTCGTGAATTGAATATGTAGAGACTTTTATTTTGATAAATCTGAAAATTATTTTTTTAATTTTTATTTTATGTTTTTAGTGTTTTATTAAGTCCAGAAAATTGTATTCTAAAATTTGGGTACCTTTTTTATTTATGTTTGTATTTATATTAGTGCAATTTATCATTTCTCTAATTTTAGATTTTATTTTCTGTTGGAATTTTCTGTAGTTAATTTTCTATTTTAATTTTTCTAAATTCAATTGCATGTAATTTTGGAGATATAAAGTTATAAACTTGCAGAATATTAATTTAGATTACTTTTTGTGATTTTTAATATTAATTTTTTGCTTGTTGTTTTCTGTTTTAATTTTCAGTCTAATATTGTGTGATTATTTCTGTTTTTATTTTTTTAGAATATTTAGGATAGCTATTCACTATTTTTATTTCCAGAATTAAATTTAGAATATTTATGGCAATATTAAGTAATTTTTTCAGATTTTTGCTTGTTTAATTTGATTTGTTTTAGTAATATAAAGAGAAAATAAAATAAATTAGAGTAGTAAATTTAATTAGATTTAAACTAGCTTACTATCATAATCTTTCCTCGTGGGATCGATCTCTACTTATCTATGCTATAAATCTTATTTATAAATCAAAGTAGTGGTTTAATTTATAGCTCTACGACAAGCGTTACAATATGATATCTTGCAGGTATTTTCAGCATTTGCACGCTAGGCATTAGGTTTGTGTTTACTCAAACCGTTGTAATATATGAAAGATATGTTAGCTTAGTATCTATTTAAAATTGTTGCCATAGATGAAATATAAGTTGCCTTAGTATCTGTTCAAAACCTTTGCAATAGCTAGACCTATGGCAACACGTTCTATGCCTTCATGCAACAATTGCAAAAACTGTTGCTTAAGAATCGAAAACCGTTGTACTAGACCTAATGCAACACCCATTAAAGGTAATGGTTGAAAAACTGTTACATTAGGCTGTGGCAACGTTTTCATTTGGTATAGTATAACAATTTTGTCCTATAACGCCCCAAATTAAACATGTTTAACTGTTTATATTCTCCTTAATAAATCACTCAATTATAATCTGATAAATCCGATGATAGGGGCGTTACTGCCGTCTCAAAGGATAAGGCTTGAAGTATGTACCCTGGAATAACATAGTTAAGCATAACCTTAACCATACACATTCACACATGGTCATCCATTCACAATCTCGTGTTAACCAATATAAGGTTTATAAACCATGGTAAGATAATTCGCCATGTAATCTACATCCTCATATACTGAAGAATTCAAAATACAGCTTTAAAGTATGTATATACTGTATCACCGCTGATTCATATAAATTTCCTCGCTCAACTTATCCTCTTCCGCTGCTTTGCTAGCATGAGGGCAATTCTCTGAGCATTTGTCTAAAACAAAATATGAAAAACATTTCCAACTGTGAGCCGAAACTTAGTACATGCATTCCTGAATTGTTAAATGATCATTGAAACACCGGTTGGGTTCGCTTTGCAATTCATTTTAAGTTTAAACAGTAGATGATATGAATGTAAAACTGCATTGCTAGTTATTATCAGATAGTGAACCCCTTAATATTGTTACGATCTATGGATAGGTGTACACCTGTCAAGCCGATTGGGGACCTGGCTTGAAGCCGCGTGGGTAACTGAAGGGCGAATGCCCTATAGATGATAACTGACGGGGTTACTAATTAACTGATAAATCATTATGTAAATTGATTCATTGATGTATTTACCAAAATATGATGACGTTGATAAATACACTCTGATTTTTAAAGATACAGATAATGGACGTACCTGAAGTCTTGAAAATGATATTTCACTTGAGAATACTTATGCACAATGGAAATGATAGACTAGACCCCATTTCTATTTAAGAAATGTAATTATAGGCAAATGTAGTTAGTAAACTATATTCATTGACATAATTTGTAACTTTAATGGAAATTGATTTATTTAAAAAGGCTTCTACAATTTCAATAATTCAATATAAGGCAAGTTACACCAAGATGATTTGAAAAATAAATCAATTACGGTTATTAAACTTGAAATACGACAAATTAAAACAAAATAGATCACATTGAAATGATTGAGGTGATAATGAATAGATTTTAATAGATATAAATGAAATATGAGTTTCTGATGTTTCTGCAATAGATAATGGATAATAGAAGGCTTAATGTCAGGAGAGGTGTTGCGAGGTTCATAAAAGCTCAAATAACACCAGCTTGGTTCAATGGATACTAATTTTGAGTCATTAATCTGTTCACTTCCCAAATTTCATTTTCATGCTCATTTAACTTGGTTTTCAACCCAAGTAGGCTTCTATACATAGTCACACTTGTTGAACTCACTACACTTTGTAATTTCCTTGCAATACCCATAATTATATAGAAACTTCTGAAAATATTTCCAAATGTCGCGATTTCTGTATTCACTCACGTTACTGTTTGATGGTTTGCATTAGAAAATCCATATTTTCACTCCTGACCTCCAAATAAGATGTAAAACCCTAATATAAAAAGCTCACAATGTCCACTAAAAATTTTATTTAGGACACAAAGCATGATTCATATAGTAAAGTCTCTTAAATTAGGATAGAACACAAACGTGCATAGTTTCAATTCAATCTGTGCAGTCGTAGCAAAACGATCATACGTTTTTCCACAGAACTCAGATTAAGACGATTCAAAAAGCATGTGAAAGCTAACTCGTTGATCTATCCACACCACGAAAATCACAAATTTTCAATGAGCCAATCAATACCAGCTTTTTTCGTAAAATCCACTATTCAAAACTGCTCCCAATTTCGATGTATTCTGCGCAGTCCTCAGTAAACTGGCCATAACTTTGTCCACACAACTCAAAATTGAGTAATTCCAAGGCCTATTGAAAGATAACTCATCAACCAAAAATCATAATTTTGTGTTGCGCCAAGCATTACCAGTTTTTCCCCAAACAGACCCCTGTTTCAGGGTCTTTCACAGCCTGTTGTCCACATTTTAAACTCCCTTTTTCACATAATTCCCTCTGAAATCACTTATTGAGATTACCAACAACTTTAAATCCATCTTTCATACCAAAGATCACAACATTGAATTAAAGAACTCAAAGTTCATCATTTTCACATCAAGCTTGTATGATGATATATGATCTCAATCTTTGCTTGCTTTCAAGACTTAATCAACCATAATAAATCATTAAACTAGCATCCAATTCTATCAATACAACATGATTCATGATCAAAACCAACATAAAACCAAGAATTTAACAAAGTTGGGTTAAGGTTTACCTCACTTCAAGCTTGAATAAAAAAAGATGGGGTTGGTGTATGATGCTTGTGGGAGTTGAGACGATGGCTGCTGGTGGTTGGGATGGTGGCTGACTGGTGACTGGTGGTTGGGCTGGTGGCGGCAGCAGCAAAAAGGGGATGGTGGCTGGTGGCTACCGTGGAGGAGGAAGAAGTGAGAGAAGTGAAGGCTTGGATGCTTTGTGATTTTTACTTGGTTGAAAAGTGATCTCAATCACTTGGCTGAAATGTGTAAGCCCCCAAAAATATCTTTTGCTAATCATAATTAAATACAAATGATGGTAATTAGCTTAATTTAATTATACCAACTTGTTGGGCTTCAAATTGGGCCCAAATGAATTGGGCTTGGAAATAAAACACTGTGTTACGATAAAATTTTTACATAGCTCGAAATTAAATTTTTGTAATGTTATGAAAAATAATTGAATCTTTTATATTATAAATATCGAGGCTTACTATCTAGTTTCCCGAAGATTTTCAATAAAGGAAACTCGAATTGCAAAGTGGAACCCCAAATGAATTCTCCCAACCGGAATGATTAAATGAGGTGAATAAATGTGAAAAATTAATAACATGACTTAATCAAATAAATAAATATGATTTCGGGTCGGGCTATTACATGTCCTTTGCCAAAGCCTACTTTTGTTCAGTAGCTAATAGGCCAACAATAATAAGTATCCATTTATTTCAAGGAATTTATGTATTAGAAATCTTTAAATGTGTACTTCTAGTAAAGTAGGGGCATTATTGACAATGATAATCTTTTTGACTAAATCTTTAATCAATGGGTCTTATGTAGGATCATGTCATGAAATCTTATTGCGAGACGCCTTCGTCATATTATCTCGTATGTGAAGCCCTATTTTCATGTACGCATGAGTAGATTGCGTGAACTGGAGCCCTAAAATCGCCGTTTATCAGTCATCATTCCCAAGATTGAAGCGAGATTCCATTTGCCAATATTTATGCATAATATTGTTTCCAGATCACATGCCCCGCCATGCCATCTATCTTTTTCATCATTAGGGATAATTGGCGTACCATTAGATGGACCAATCATCGAGTTTGGCATAAGTCATTTGCCTTTTTTTTCCTCATTGCAAAATATATTTGGTTGAATAATCTCGATATCGGTATACTATAACAGTACATCGTTGTTTTCTAGTCAGCAACCTTAGTTGTTATTGTTATATGGGACCAAGTACTGAACTTGGAATTAAGCAGGTATGTGATGTATAATAGGCTGATCCATTATGCTGAAGGTGGGCTATTATTTCATCTATTATGGAATGCCTTACAGTTGATGACGGTTGACAATTAGTATTAGAAGACATAACTACAATAGGCATTAGGAGATGATGACTAATTATAGTCATAAGGGCGACCATTAGGACAAAAATAGGGAACTATTATAATGACAATCGGATGACTATAATAAAAATAGGAATGACTACAACTCAAAATAAGCATGACTATTAATAACGTATGAGGTTAATTCTACACATATCATGGGTAACTATTATTTCCCTGAATGTGACTAGTTAAATTATCATATTGCTATTATAGTTGATAGGATTGGCTATTTAAATTAAAGAGGTGATTACGATATATTGTATTACTATAGTCACAAAGAATGACTATAATAATCATAATAAGCTTACAACAAACTAAATTAATATGGCATTTGAATAGATCTAAGAAGAGTTAATAATTGTGAAGTTATATATGGTGACTATAAAAGGTGACAAAGATGATAATAACAACTAATGGGAGGACAATTATAATCATGAGTGATTATTGTAATTATATGACCATTTATTGGGTGACTATTACAATAACAGTGACTATTAATCAAAAGCAGCTAACTACTTACAAAATATGGCGTCACTATTTAAGCAAAAGATAGCAGGTGACTATTGCGCTTCATAAAGGGTGACTAGCTCTACTACTAGGGGTGACTATTATTACAGTAAAAATACTCAAGTATTACTGTCAATAGATGATCTTTCTTTTCTCAAGAGTGTATAATACAGTAGTAGTTATTAGAGGTGACAATTATGCTAATACTATTATTAACACATGATAGTTAAAAACTTTACATGGGTGACGATTACATATATGATAGTTAACTGCAACTGTTTGAGTGATATACAATAATCATCTTCAACATTAAAATATAACAAGTTAGAATTAGAAAAAGTTAAAAAGAAATAAACATTGTATCCACATTAACCCGAATATATTCTTGATTAGTCAAGTGGTTGTTTTGTTTATCAAAATCTCCATGCCCATGAAAGCTCTACGTCAAACATTTTAATATCACACACGAAACCAGGCATTTTGTTTTTCTATCACAAATAATAAGTGATAATCAAATGAAGAGAAATTAAATTCCAAACCCAAACCTGCCAAATTACTCATAATTCATTTGCGTATTCTACTGAATGTTGGCGCCTTAGTTGCATTATGGAAAGGGTGTCATGAGGAAAGGAAACCACCACATGTTTCATGTGACAGGAAAAAAGGAAATTTACCTTTCAGTGTTGGTTAAACTAACACTTAAAAGTAGACCTTGCAAATGGGTCATTCGGTTCGGGTATAGGTTAGATCATGTTCGGGTTGGGTCAAATTCGGGTTAATTGATATTTCGGGTCGTTTCGGTTTGGGTTGGGTATGGTTCAGTTCGAGTCAATTTCGGGTCAACCAATTTTTGGCCAAATACACTCGTCATGCCAAAACAAGCAACTTTGTGGAAAATTTCGGGTCGGGTATAGTTCGGTTCGGGTCAATTCGGGTTTCGGGTCCACTTTCGGGTGAGCATATTTCGGGTGTCGAGTCGGATATGGGTCCGGGTCGTTCGGTTCGAATTTTGGATCTCGGGTCAGTTTTGCCAGGTCTACTTAGAAGTGCCTAATCTTTCTCATGCCGCGTCTTGCTTTTGACGTGTCCCATGCTGAGGCAGTTAAAGAAGGAGGGTTTACAGTTTTGCCCTTGTGAGTTGCTTATTGTTTGAGCTTTGAAAACTGAATGTTTTATTTCATTTTTAAGTGAGTTATTTGAAGAGAGAGAAGGCAGTTGCATGAAAAGAGAGAAAAGCAATAGCTATGGCGGGTGACAGGTCGTTGAAGCATTGCAACTGGAGAGATAATCTCAAGGCAATTTGTACAAAAGTGGGTACTCAGTAAGGGAGGCTGTGGTTGGGGGGTGCATGGTGGAAGTTGTGGAAGAAGGGGACACAACATCAAGGCAATAGGCGGTGGTGGATTGGTCGGGATCGAAATTCCGGTAGCAGCCATCGTCAAGGTAGTGGGTTAGCTTGCAACTTGGTCCTTGAGTTAAAGCAAAGGTAAATTTTCAATTGCCGTTAAAATTTGTTAAATTGGGTTGATTAGGATTGTTGATTGATATTGTGAATATGGTCTAAGGTAGATGGTGGAAATGTAGTAAGACTTGGATGGGCGTTTGTTTATGGTCGGTACTTTTGTGATGATATGAAAAACAGTGTGCTGTGAGTGTTTGTGGAGTATGGTTTGTGGGTAAATCTAGGAAGTTTAGGATGGGTAGATGAGGTAAATGGGGATATACGGTGAAATTGTTGTGTGGTGGGGGTTTTTAGACATCTGCTTAGGCGTGATTGAGGGGAGCCTTGTTAGTGGGTTGGTATGCGATGGCTGTATAGTGCAGTGTGTAATTGTAGGGTAGGCAATCCCCAATAGAGGTACTAGTTAAACCTAGGATGTCAACAATGGTTGAGAGGTTCAAATGTGATGAATGTAGAATTAGTGGAAACCATTGATGTGGATAAGGAGGAAATGGTAAGGTATTCTATTTGAACTGTTTAAGTGTTATCACAAGTTTACGCATCTTGTGACAAACTGAATGACATAATTAGCAATGGTAACCTTTGTAATCTTCAAAATAATTGATATGATGAAATAGTCTAATGTATGATTCTAAAAATGCTGTCATATATAGAATTTAAGGATGGAATGTAATTTATAATTGAATTCATGTATGATGAATCATATTTGATGTTGTTAGTTGTTGTGATGTTTGAATGTGTTGAAGTTGTGAGCATCAAGTTATGAGAATAGGGGAAGTAAACTTGGGTAGTTAGAGTCCCATATATGAAATTTGTTAATCCATGTTATTGAAGTTCAAACAGTGGCTCGCGATGAAGCAATTCCATTAACTGAAAGTGGAGAACCCAGCCCATCGGTAGTGAATTTAGTGGTGCATTATGCATGAACCCCAAATGATGCATGTGGATAATCCTGGTTGATTATTAGCCAAATAGGTGGAATATTTGTAAAGAACCCAAATAACACATGAGGATAACCCTAGTTAATTGTTAGCTACACTACTAAAAAAAGGGGCATTTCGCGACCCTATTTTGCCTTTATTTAGACACGTAGATGGGTCGCTATATTTTCGGTCGACGCTTTCAAAAAGGGTTGAGATATTCAGGGCGGAGATTTTTCAACCCTTTTTTTGGTTGAAACATACAAAAATCACGGCCCTTTTCTTGGACGCCGGTGTTAATACTTCAACCCTTTTTATAGACTGTGTTTGTTTTAGCGGGAGTTTGCAAACCATTTAGCGGAATTTTATGGCAGCTCATAAAAGGGTCGAGATGAAAATTATTTTTTGCCTATATATAAATTAAACTTACCAGGAAACATATAAATATATATATATATATATATATATATATATATATATATATATATATATATATATATGTTGTTTAGTGTGGGTGTGTGTGTGGTGTGTATGTATATATATATATATATATATATATATATATTATATATATAATACTATATATATATACACACACACACGTAAATTAAATAGAAATGAATTGAATAAGATATATAGCAACGTACGTAACAAATTAAAGATTAACAACAAATTCGTACTTCAACTGGCCAAGGATAATTAAAAAGTATGTATATAATTCCTTAAATTCAAAGTGAAGTGGCCTGATAGGCTGATCCAATTCAAAAGTCACCAAATTTGACGAAAGCTAGCTATAGGAAATTAATTAGAGTCCCATGACAAAAGCTCCGTCACAAATCGAAGTGATAACTATGCATGCAATAGAACCAAAAAATCAAAAGTCTAAAGGACTAAATTTGGAATGATTCAAGATTCCCAAATTAGTTTGCCAGTGTGTCCAGTCATTGAAAGTCTTGAACAAGCCCACATCAACTAGCTCATTAACTTGTGAGGCTGAGGTTGAAGGTTCAGTGTGCCTCTTTTCGTTGCTAAGGTCGTTTCCACTTGATTGTTCTGGAACCTAGAAGAAAGATGCGTAAATAGTCAACTTTGGGACAAGTCATTCAAGTCTTCAATGTTTAATGATGGAAACAAGGAATTAGTAACTAGACAACAAAGGCATTAGTTTGTTTCTCTGTAACATACAGCCCAGCTTTTTTTTTTTTTTTTGGGGGTCAGACCTGACTAGAACAGAAGCAACTTCATTGCTAGTGCCATCACTGCTTGCATAACCCCATTAAAACTCTTGTCACCGCATTCATTTCAAAAGAAAGTATTTCCCATAGAATTACAGTGCTAAATACCATGCCCTCAGCTTATATGGACCAAGAAAATAATACCAAAAGGTGGGTAAGAAACGTTGACCAATTATAATCTACAAATGCAAGGACGAGATCTAGGTAAGCAATAACAAAAACTGTCAATGACAAACTCCGCTTCTACAACTTGGAAAAAATGCAGCATAATCACCCTCCTATTCCTACCTGCCAACCATGCCAACAAATTGATTGTTTTTTTTACACCCCAAATTCAACAATCATACATTCATAACACCACCCCAAAGGGAAAAAAAATCCAACATAGGTATCCACATCAAATACAACATAGATATTGAACTATAGACATCAATTTTTCCAACATTTTAAGTAGGTGTACATTGCAAACACTATCGAGAGCTCAAGATATACTACATTTCGTTGCAACAGATTGAAAAGCATAGTCAATCTCAAATCAGCTTTCCCTACCAACCAGTTGTACCTTATCTGTACCAAGCTCTAAGCAGTTCAAGAACTTAAATGGCCTTGCAGTAGATGGCTTCAGCAACCAATATCAAATTAGGCTAGTAAATGGCATGAGAATCCCCAAAATGGTACCATAAGAAAAGTGTCATCAAAAAGGAAACATCAAGAGGAAATCATTTTACCCATGAGACGTTTTCCAGCCTGTGAATGTCAGCAGGAAGTATGAGCAAAAAGGAAACATCAATTTTACCCTTTCAAATATCCCTTAAAGTGCAAAACTAAACTTAGCGATAAATTTCAAATTCTATCTCATTTTGCACTTTTAGTAATTTCAAATACTAAAATACACCAAAACCACAATCAACATGATCAAAATACACCAAAACAACAAACACTTGCATTGCCCGATTCAAAAATTACTGACATTAGCTCAAGGCAATCATAAAAATTTTTCTCGTCTGATTAGCTGCATGTTGCTAGGCAGATCACCAAATTTTCGCAGCAAGATGCTGCAGAAAAGATTCATAGAGAAACACACTAAAACCAGTCCTTATTCTGTCACCTTATTCTTTTTTTCCCTCACCCTCTAAATTGTATATCATCTGTATACCAGTCCTGAACATCTTTCCATTCACGCTAGTAAAATACACCAAAATCACAATAAACATGACCAAAATACACCAAAACAACAAACATCTGCACTGCCCGATTCAAAAATTGCTGACATTAGCTCAAGGCAATCATCAAAATATAAAGTAGCCCCAATCTTAATGTAACTGTCAGAACCATTAGCATTTGAAAGACTAACCTGATCACCAGCCATACATAAGGCAGCCTCAGTAGCATCCAGGAATTCGTCCGTAATTTTTCCATTACGCACCGCCTTCAGCATAAGCAATAACATGGCCTTCTGTGATGCTAATTCCTCTTTTACACGCTTGAGTTCTATATTGTTGTCAGGGAAGGTGTAACCTCTTTTCCTAAGGACAGCATTTACACCAAAAACGTCACTTCGATCTACGTTAAAGCCAAATCGATCGGTCGCTTGGGATTTTCTTCTTCATACATAAGTTCATTGAACACTTCGTTTTCAATTTCAACTTGAGTTTTTGAGGGGGAAGAGGTAAGAAGTTGCTCTTGAACTTTTGAAGTCGTCTCATTCTAGCACAGTTTAAGAGGAAATAGAATAAGTATCATAATTGGACCACAAAATAGAAAACTAAAAACAAGTAGTAGAATAAGAACATATACCAGAAAACCTTCAGTTGCCGTATTAGCTACAAAGCCCCCATCTTCTTTGCTATGTGTCTCTTTAAAGAACTCCAAATGTGTTGGATCTCTTCCATGAGCTTTCACCTATAATTACAAATCTCATGATGAAGTCTACACTAATACATAGGGGTGTTTATCGGTCCAAATTCGGACCGGACCGGGTTGGACCGAAGACCGAATAAAGGAAAACTAGAGGATAGGACTGAACCGAGCAGCACATGTACATGAAACACAAATTACAAAGTGCAAGACCGGGATGACACCAACGGAAAGAGTGATAAACTAATTATAGATGTAAGTCCAAAAGACATCAAAAAAATAAAATAGAGATGTTATTCCACAAGTTACAAAATTGCTTGTAGAAACTCATGTGTTGTTGCTGAAAACTATTCTCAAAAGCCTTTAAAAAATTTTAAAAAAAAAGGGAATGCAAAGAGATAGGGGAATGCTCATAGAATAAAGGAAGCTGAATTACTAAACCCATAGTTTCAAGGCAAATGAATCAGACTCCTTCAAATTAATGGAACAGCTGCAAATTTCAACAACTGGCCATCATCATAATCATCAGTGTCATCATCGTATCATCATCATTATTCTCATTCCCTCTTTCACTAATTTTAGGATTAGCTTCTTGCTTGCCAAGGTAGGGAAATTTTCATGAATAGAATCAAAGTTGCTGAAGTCTGGATCAGAATGGGATTAGCTTCTTGCTTGCCAAGGATTTTTGGACCGAATAATGACCAGGCCTATTAATACATTATATAGCTTGTCGCATTTTAACATAGTAAAAACGAGAGGAAATGTCAACATTCTTGCAACAGTTGTTTAAGTCTAGATCTGAGTAGTAATAGGATAAATTGCTCCAAAGAAAGCAAAGAAAACATACAAAGTCAGCTCGCTTTTCTGCATAACTGGTAGAACCAGTTGTATGACAATGAGTTTGTGAAGCTCGTGCATCTCGACCTATTTCAGCTAATGTCTGTAGATTAAGAAAATAACTTCAAGGTGTAAGCAATTCTGTAAGTGTAATGCTCAATCCAAGGGAAAAAAAAAGCAAAAATGTTGTTTTAAACAATTTTGTTTTGAGGAAAAATGCTATTTTGGACAAATAAAATAAGCAAAAATGTTGTTTTGAGGAAAACAAATTAGTAGATATACATAGATTAAAACGAATTAGTAGATATCAAGACATATACATAAATTAAAATAAGCAAAAATGGAGGTTAAAAGGGAAAAAATTAAGCAAATATGGAGGTTCAAGGTGTAAGCAATTCTGTAATTGTAATTGGTGTTAGATATATATACCTCATGTTGTTTTGAACACCAGTAGTCAACCAATCGCATCCACCCATCATGAGAGTGCCCTTTGGGAACAATCTCATACATGTTCTCTCTTGTTTTCTCTTCAAGTTTGAAATAGTCTCTCTTTAAACCATGTTTATATTGCTTGAAATGCTTAGCAACATGTTTAAGGACACATTTATCAAAGCCCTTATCTGCTGGATACACGAACTTGGACTGTACATCATTTATAAGTCATAAATTCAGAATGAATGAACTTGACCAATCTAAACTTTAGATAGATAAATGTTTAAATTAGATTTAAAAAAAATACTTACTCGAACCATTTCAATTATGTTGGCTTTATATGTTCTGTTCAATTTATGCCAGCTAATCGTCCCGATAGGGCAAAATCTCTCTAGCCTTGCAATGTAGCCAAGAAACCTCACGAAAATGTAGCCTCCCTTTCTAACAGGTTGGCTGTAGTTGTTAAATGCAACACAAAATCTCACCCCTTGCTTGTAATTCATAATATCTCGAGGAAGAATTGATCCTTTTATCACCTCCTCATTCCCTTGATCATCTGTTAAAAAGAATATCATTTAGAAGACATCAATTATGATCTTAGATTTAAAAAGCCCAAGGAATTCAATCCCACTCAATGATTTTAAACACTACGTTAAGATAAGGTTAAAGCACCTCTATGTCATTCCAATTAAATTGAAGTGCCCTGCCCAGCTGCCCCATGGAATTATTAGACACAACACTTGCTCACTTATTTACCCCAACTAAATAATAGAATCCCAACCATGTCCTTCACTAGGGGGTAATTCGTCAATTTAGATAGAGAAAGAAGCGAAAAGAATAGAAGAAGAGGAGTCTGGCTCTGGCACTATAGAAGGGGTGAGTCTGGCACCAATTCACGCCCAAAAAAAAAAAAAAGAAAGCTCAAAACCACTTCCATGGCAGTCGAGACTCAGAGAAGGAGGAGGATGAAGAGGAGGAAGACGGAAAATTGAAAGGAGAAAGGAGTAGAAGCACTTACATGGTCTTGCAGAGTCTAGGGTTTACGCTGAAAGAGTAGAAGAAAGAAGCAGTACCACTAGCCAGATGCACAAGGGAGCTCGAAAGAGGAAGGTGGGAAAGGGTGTTTTGATTAGCTGGGTTAATAATAGTCAAAAAATACTTTCAAAAACAATTTTGATTTACATGCCAAAAAAAAAAGGTTGAAAATATCTTTCAAAACTTTTTTGATTAGCAGGCCAAAAGATAGTTTGAATATATGTTCAACAAACAAAAAATGTTGTTTACCAATGGTCAGCACTTCTTCTTTTGCATCAAACTGTATGTTGTCTTTCCAAGATGATTGAGAGATCTGGTGCTTTTGGATATAGACGACTTCTTTTGTTTTCCTCCAACATGACCCTTTCCTTTGTTATTAGACTGACTTTGAGAACTCCTTGCTAAGTCTTTATGATCATTATTGCCATTTGAGGGAGATTCTCTACTTGCTTGGCTAGTGGAGCGTATTTCTTGATGCACTTCTTGTTGTGTTGCACCTCTAGCAACTTTAACAGTAGCCGAGTGGGATTGGTTGTGTAACGATACTGACCTAGTTGAGGGATTTACTTGGGAAGTTCCAACAACAGGAGGGGGCTGAGAAGGTTGATTCGATCCTATAGTTGAGGGATTTACTTGTGAGGTTCCAATAAGAGAAGGGAGCTGACAAGGTAGATTCGATCCTGTAGCGGACGGTTGAAAAGGACCAAATCTTATCGCAGATGGGCGAAGCGAGGGCTGTGTTGCTCCATTTGGGGAAGTTGGCGTATGTATAGGCCATAATGCAGCAATGGAGGCAGTAGGTTGTAGCTGGAGGGATGGCTGAGATGCTAAAAGCAAAAACAATGCACGTACAACAGTGAGACAAATACCAGTATATTAAATTAAAAGAAAGCTAAATCAGTGAAAACCTCTCAAAAAAATGTACCTGATCCTCCATTTAAAGAAGTCGGCCGAACAAGTTGCTGCACAACTGGTTTTGATCCTGCGGTGTATCCAGTCAGCTACTGAACTATTTGTTTTGAAGCTTTAATAGATGTACTAGGTGGGGGAGGTAGTTGTCCAGATCGTCGTGACACTTCAATTGAAGCTCAAGTTGACGTTGCATGCTGAACAGATTTTTTGATAGATGGTTGCAAAGGCAATTGCAACGCTCCACCTAATGGAGTAGGCCGAATAAGTTGCTGCGGAAGTGGTTTTGATGCTCCAATAGATCTACTCAGTCTAACTGGTCGCTGCTGCATAATTGGCTTTGAAGCTCCAGCTCCAGTACCAGGTGGGGGAAGTATCTGTCCATAACATCCAGGAGTTTCAGCTGATGCACCAGCCGCAACAGTGGGTGGCTAAAGGGGTTGTGTGGGTGGCCGTAGGACTCCAGTGGGTGGCCAAAGGGGCTGTGTGGGTGGTCGTAGGACTCTACTAGAAGTCAGGCCTAGTATAGGTGGCTGCTGCTGCAGTAGCGATTCTGATGCTTTCAAGGACGAAGCCGGTTCTGCTTGTTGTGCAGGTGCAGCACTGGAGGTGGGATGACCAAGTGATTATGTTGCTAGTGTGGATGATTTAGCAGCAAGTACATTGAGAGTTCTTTTGCTCCTGTAACTCATCCTTTATGCCTCACTTTGTACTTAATACCTGACAATAAGAGTTGCAAAGACATTTACCCGGATCAGTGATGTGAGATACATTAGTTGATAAAACTAACTGTAGATAACTACATATATAAATTCAAGTCATTAACTACATATATAATATCAAGTCATGGCAATAGATGTAATAGTACCTGATTTAATATCGAGCATAATATTACAATATCAAACAGTTGATAAAACCAACTTAACCCAAGCCATAGACTTAGATATAATATCAACAATAAATAACTACACTCATCAAACATGGGAAACACAAAGTAAAAACAAATAAGTAATCCAACAACAAAATAGCAAAGAGATAATGTTGTTCCATACCAAAATAATGCTTGACACACAATGATCATATACTACACACTAAAAAGCCTACGACACATCCTCGCCTAAATAAAAAATGTCTCTGCGCTTGGTTTTAATAACATGCAACCATCCTTTTTATTTCTCATCTTCAACATACAAAACTTACTTTGCTTAAGATGAGAAGACAAATGGATCATCATATAAATATCGACCAGTATGAATGAGCTTTGAGAAGGTCACACAAGCATGGCCATTTCTAAAAGTTTTCAAACCCCTATTTTTGTCTACCCAATGACAATGGAAAACCACTACTTTATATTCCCCATAATAATCTAATTCATAGATGTCCATCAGTCTTCTATAGTAAGCATGGCCATCAGCTTCAACCATAACCCCAGAATTTTGTGTCTTTCAGTAACGCTCATGGTGAACTGTTTGGAATTTGTAGCCATTAACTATGAAGCTTTTAACACTTTTAGCTACAGGGTTTAAACCACCGGCTAAAGCTTTTATCAACTCTCCTTCAGGCGTGCTCACATCAATGTACTCCACCTATAATATGAAAACGTTTAGTTATATAAAAGTAGTTACACGAGCACACTATATATACAAATTCAAGGCATACATTCTTAAAGATAGAAAGATAACCTGATTTTGCTGCCATCCATCTAATTCATTAATTATCCAATCACTTCGAAGAGTGTCATTTGCAGTTACTGAAGAGCATCGATTAGAGGCTGCCCTTTCATTTAAGAATTCCCTAATATAATTAGCAAAAGGGGTTTCCTCATTTACCTCATTTAATTTCATCACCAAAAATGGAAACCCTATTAGTGGAGCATCATGTTGCATAGATGATACTTACTCAATAAGTTCTTTCATATCATCTGAATGAAGTAGTACATAGCGATGTGCTTGCCTTAAGCTCTTGTCATCAAGACGACAAGTCCTCTCTATCCCAACCACTCGGCCACCAGAGTTAAACAAGTAGGTACTCATATTAACATTATAATTATCGTTCCTCTTGCTCCTACAAAATATGGTCTCAACCCCTTCCAAAAAGGTTGAACAAAAGGTGATAGTCTCCTCAAAAATGTACCCTTCAGCCATGGATCCTTCAGGCTAGGCTTTATTAGTGACATGAGATTTCAAATGGGCCAAGTACCTTTTTCAAGAAGTTCTAATAAATAATGCAATAAAATATTAATAAAAAAGAGAGAAAAATAAAAAAAAATTGTTTAAAATTGTCACCTTTCAATGGGGTACATCCATCTATAATGAACGGGACCTCCAAGTTTAACTTCATCTACCAAATGAATTATGGGATGGACCATGACCGTGAAAAAAGTTGGAGGAAATTCTTTTTCCAGCTCACAAAGAGTAAGAATAAGTCTCGATTGAACGTGCTCTAATTCATCCACGTCAAGGGTAGGTGAGCACACATACTTGAAAAATGAACACAGATCAGAGAGTAGGTCAATCACTTCCGTGGCATGTGATGCTCGTAAAGCTACAAGAAGAATATCTTGCATTAAAACATGATTGTCATGACTCTTAAGATTTAAGAGTTTTTGTTGTTTCAAATTAACACCTCTAGAGATGTTAGACCCATATCCATTCGGAACTCTAAGCTTTTGTAGAACTTTTAAGAATCTTTCTTTCTCCTCCAAAGACATGGAATATGGAGCTGGAGGCATAACTGGATGTCGACCAAGTCGAGGTTGAAGCCAAAGGTGAGGCTTTATCCCTATCTCTTCAAGCACTTTTCTTACATTCGCATCGTCTCTAGTTTTCTTATCCACATTCAAAAGGGTTCCCAATAAATTATCACACACATTCTTCTTAATGTGCATGACGTCTAAATTGTATCTTAATCAATTAAGCTTACAGTAGGGTAAATAAAAAAAAAAAAAAAGCTTCTTTTAGTCCAAAGGACATCATCAGTAGCATTATCATCATAGTCCTTATCACAATCGTCCCCAATTTCACAAGTAGATGAACCCACTTGTCGTCTTCCTCTCTTCTTTTTTGACGCCTTTTTAGACTTCCATACACATAACCAACTCCATCTTGTTGCACTGAAATTTCAATCCCATCTATAGCAACTAGAGCATCCCTAAATTCCTCCGTCCCATCAAATAAATGGCCTTGAGAATGATAAGGATGATTACAAGGTAGCCATCTTCGATGGCCTAAGTAACAAATTTTACCACCAAACATATATGAATGTATGGAATCAGCACATAAAGGACATGCCTTATAGCCATTGGTACTCCAACCAGACAACATAGCATAAGCAGGGAAATCATTGATGGTGCATCTTAGAACTGCTCGCATATTGAAGTATTCATTGTTATAAGCATCAAAAACAACAACACCATCCCACAGCAATTTCAACTCATGTATTAGTGGTTGCAAGTATACATCAATATTGATTCCAGGACTTGATTTTCCAGGAATAATCAGTGAAAGAATAAATGATGATGGCTTCACACATACTCATGGAGGCAAATCATAAGGGATTAACACTACAGGCCATGTACTATAGGTTGTATTCATAAGACGATATGGATTAAAGCCATCACTAGCAAGGGCAAGTCTAACATTGCGGGGATCAGAAGCAAAGTCAGGATATAAGGCATCAAATTCCTTCCATGCAATAGCATCAGCTGGATGTCTTAACTTTCCATCTTTCACACGATCCCTGTCGTGCCATCTCATCTGTTCAGCTGAATTAGATGACATGTAAATCCTCCTCAATCTAGGAATTAGAGGGAAGTAACGCATCACCTTAGCCGGCTCTCCTACCTTAGCATTTGAACTTCCTTCACATGTCTTACCTTCATTGCCTTTTACTGTCTTCCATCTTGAAATACCACAAACATGGCAACTAATTTTTTCCAATAACTCACCCCAATATAGAATGCAATCATTAGGACAAGCATCAATCTTTTCATATCCAAGGCCCAAGTTATTGATCATTTTCTTGGCTTCATAATAAGAGGAGGGAAACTCCATGATTTGAGGAAATGTATCTCCTAAAAGTTTCATCAACATTATGAAAGACTCAGCTCACCAATGAGACATACATTTCATATGAAACAAGCGTAGGAGGAAAGATAATTTTGAAAAGGTGGTACACCCATCATAAAGTGCCTCATTGGATGCATTCAGTAGCCTCTGATACTTCACTTTTTCTTCATCATCCAATGGAGGATTTGTTGATTCGTAAAATTATTCTGGGGAAATTTGGTCACTATAGATGTGAAAAGGTTCAACTCCTTCATCAAGCGGCTTATCAACCACATCATGAAGAATGTCATCCTTACACCTGGGCATATCAACCCCAAAAGCTGCTCTCAACAAACCTTCCATATCATCTCCACTAGTAGAATTTGGCGGGTCAATATTTATTTCTCGACTTGTGCTTCTTCTATATTTTACATGATCAAGAATGTCCCCTTTACCATGACAAATAAAATGTTTATACTCCTTATGGAAACCTTTGAATAAAATATGTTGCTCCACTTCTTCTATAGGTAACCATTTATCCACTTTGCATCTCCTACATGGACATCGAGTTCTTCCTTCTACCAGATTTTCCTCAGCAAGCTTAATAAATTTGACGGCACCATTAAGATAATTAGGATGATCATTTGGTAATTCAATCCAACTTGAGTCCATTTCTACAAACATAAAATAATTTAGTACAATATCTTATATGCTTCACTTTATGATAATAAAACAAATATTATGTAAGGAGCAACCCTAAAAATTCAAGGACAATCAGGTTACACAAGAAGGGCTAATAAGAGACAGAACTAACATCAGGAGAATTAAAACTGAATGTGAAACAAGAAGGGAATTCTGCCTTTGGAATGATTCTCGCTTTGGGTGCAAGAAGCCCTGCGTTCAATTGGAATAGATGATGAAACAAGAGGGTTTGAAGCTACTTTGCTATTCCTGATTTTGAGAATAGCTAAGCAAACCATGTTATTATTTGTCTACATTGACGTTAGACGATCATGTCATTGCAAAGTGAATGATCAAGTCCGTTTCAACTACTTGTTTTGGCTTCAGCCTCTGCCTCAGTTGCGTACTTCCCATCCCCATCAATATGGAATTCTTTACTTGTTCAAAAGTATCGATTTTACTAATTTGAAAGTGTTGCATATATCAAGCTTCCCTATGATACATTCAACATGATAACTAGCCTGAAATCATTGCAGCATTCGTTAATTAATTGGAGTATCGCTTCATCTATCTTAGTGGGAATGGGATTGTTGAGGGTAGCAGAGTGACAGACTTTTGTAAAAATTCACCTTTCCATTTTCACTTTTTTTGTCCCCTCCTCCCCAAAACCTTTTCTTTTTTAAAAAAATGTAACTTTTAAAGGAAGCATTCACCTTTCTAACTTTTTGTCATCTTCTTTGAGCTCAGAGGGTGTTTTGACAAATAATGTTCAATCTCTTTGGCAGAACATGATCCTGGGCTTAGCGTTCAGACTCCACCTCGCAAATCATACAACCCTTTTGATTTAGATGATGAAGACACCAATGGTTACATGAGGAACAATGTTAATTATGACATTAAGAGCTTCGAGAAAAATGCAGATTCTTTGACATTTCACTTAGACACTGCTGATTTATCATGGGAAGAAGCCATACTTGCTCATTCTTAGATTGTAGATGGCAAAATCCCTGCTGATGCAAATGGTGAGGAAGTTGTTTATAGGAAGGACACTGAACTATTCACTGATAAAACTGTCACCGAATGTGAGTGACCTAAGTTGATGGTTTGCTACAAAGATGACGCTTACAACTCTGTCAAGGACATTGGAATTGATGAGGGAATGCCGACCCTTGAAAAGGTCTGGATTAAAAGCCGAGACGGTCAGGGAACAGAAGATGTCCATACTTTCTTGGATGATCTGAGCCTTGTAAATGAGCATTAGGGATTGCCAGTTATTGAAGGACTGAAATCTAGGTCGGGGAACCATTTTGAGAAGGATAATTTATTCAGGAGAGCAAATTAGATAGTGAAGTCTTAGGTAGGCAACAGTCTGCTAAGCAGTGTGGAACCGATGATTTGAAGAACGGGGTCTCCTGTCCAATATAGATCTACTTTAACAGGAAAGAGATTTTTCCCCCTTCTCCTTTTTCTCTCTGTCTAATAGAGTTAAAGGTAGATATCTCATACATGATGCCTTGGCAGCATCCGCTTTTAAAAAAGTTCCCAATGTAATAAAAAGACGAGAATATCAAAAGTCCAAAATTGAGCAACCTCTGGCATTAGGAAACAAGATTACTAACAGAGACAATAAGGGAACTAGTCTAGATTTAGCAGCTAACATGACAGAAACTGACACCTGTCAACCTTAAATAGTCAACCGCATCAAGCAATACAACTGATATTAGTATGACAATAAGAGCTGGAATGAGCAAGCTGTCCAAATATTATTGAATTCGAATTCTAGGCACAAGAAATTCAGATTATATCTAACAAAGATCAGAATTCAAAACCTGATAATCAATCAACACCACTAAGAACAAATGTTGTCAGTAAAGTATACAGCTGCCAAATGTAAACCTAGGAGCAGCCTTGACAGCATCACTGAGATTTAACAGAACTTAGAAAGCCAAAAGACAATTAAGCATCACATTGAATGAAGCCACTGTAATATCATGCACCAAGGAGGTAAGTTTATATGGTATGAGAGAGTGAAACCGCCTTCATTTCTCCTTATAGATCATAATGACATGTTCCAAAATTACCTATAATTCAAAAGATATCTTCATTTGGAAGGATGAACACTGCCATTGTTAACAATGTAAAATATATGACTAGTAATCCCTACTTAGCACTTGTCTTGCCAATTGGCCAATGATCTCTCCCATAAATACCTTCAACTACATCAATCAATATAGTAAACTTGATAATCGTATCAGAACATACACTTTTGAAAGATTCACATTAAATAAGTAAAGAATGAATAAGCCAACACCTCTATAAGAGTTAGGTAAGATACTCAACCTACAAAAAGAACCCAAAAAAAAGGAAACGAAAATAAACAAACAAACAAACAAATCATCCCAACAACAGCGTAGCAAAAGAATCAAAAATAGTAATATGCCAAATTATAAGTATAACAAGAGGAATAGCCACCACCTTCCAAAGTAAACCCCTGTTAATTTGTAGCATCTCACCTGAATGTTCAGGAACTTAGATAAGGGGAAACTCTACCACTAAAAGGACAAGTCCAAACCATTACTTCAAAAATAAAAGCAATAATGAAATCGTCACAGTAATAGGACTCACTGAACAAGGAAACAAAATGAAAAGGTGAACGTCATCCTCAAAAACACTTCACTTAGAATTTTATTTTAAAATGGATGTAGGTCCAACAAGTTGATCCCACCAAAATGCACCCTGTGAAAACATGAAACTTGCCCATGCATGCAAAAAAATACAGAGACGACAGCACAAATGAGTAAAAATCAATGCACTTATGGTTTAGATTGTGAAAAGAATGAATTTATCATAGGCAATGGATGACAGACCATAACATATAAATATCCTAATTATAACAGTACTACAAGAAAATTTTTTTGGCAAGGAATAGCACTGCATGAAGTTTGTGGGCAAACAAGACAAAAACTCAAGAATACACAAGAACATGCAATGATAGTGCACTGAAAAGGGGGGAAAGAAAGCACACAAATAAGAACTGGTTTTTTTTTTTGGGGGGGACATGCATTGCTATCACAAATTCTTATTAAAACATAGAGAACCAAAAGCATAGATTAACCACCAGTGTTCAGGAGTCATAAAAACTATTAAACTTAAGCATACATATAAGTTTGAGAATAACATCCCTTTAGCATACAGTCCTCTCTCAACATTTTCAACACTTCCTTTCTTAATCCTCTTATAATAACTCATGAATATATGCTGAAATCTCAGACTCAGAAGATACAGTGCACAACTAGGACAATGCGCGAAATGGGCTAAATGATTTAGTCAACTGTGTTCTAGTTAAATGTCACAAAATCGAGCAACCTCTGAAGTCTGAATACTTAAAATAATTAAGAATATAGTCACAATTGAAACAAAAATCAAATGAAAACCTCACATCTAAAATGTAATGTTATGAGTCCTAAAGAACAAATAAAAGAAATAGGAGACTGGGACAAAGTTTATACTCTGCAGACAATGGAATGCTAGCCTTGAACAGAGATAACTTAGAGGAGGCAACAGAAAGTACAGTAGCAAGCAATAAGTATTCGAAGAAATTCATACTTTCTGATAAATAGAATCGGACTATTGAGATGCGAGCGGGTAGCAAAACTAGGCAGGAGGATGCAAATATGGTAGAAGATCAAGAACAGGGCACTTCAGTCAATAAAGAACACGATACCACATTCAAAATGAGACCAAAATTTTGGCTCTATCAAGAATTTAGCTTTTTGATAATATTCTGAGCATTAGCTCCTTCACATAACTGAATGATAAAAGAATCACAATTCCCATTCAAGATAATGGCTTTATTAACTTGGACTTCAAATATTGTAAGCCGTTCAGCAGTTTCCTAAACTTCAAGAAAGATTGATAGAAAACACACACCTTGCTTCAGTCCCTACTAATTTTGATATCTATTTATCACCTTGCTTCAGTCTCTTGCTCTTAGTAGGCTTCAATTTCGCCAAATATGCAGGCCACAAAACATTCTGTAATGAAAATTGCAACAAACCCCAGTGAACAGATGAATAAATCAACAAAATCTACTTTGAACCCTCCCAGAAACCCAAAAATTTAAACAACTAACCAAAACCTCGACAAATTCCAGAAACCCAAAATGTTTTTTTTAAAAAAACCCAAATACCTCAAAAAATGCACGGGCACGAGTTGAAGCTGAATGATTTACTGGCCGAAAAAGGGAAATCGAGTTCCAGGAGAGATTGAGAGTTCAGATTCTGGGCGAATTTGCTCAAGAATTAGGGTTCTGGGTTGGGCACGAATGCGAGATGTGGGAGAGATGGGTTTTGTGTGCGTACAAGGGTACGGTTCAATTCTGAGCGAATGACTACTGCAGCGACAAAGAGGTTAATTAATTTTTGAGATTAAGATTTAATATTTTTATCATATACGACGTAGCTTTTGGTTGGCGAACTTTAAAAATTCGGGCACGGGTTCCAACGTTAATTATCTCGGCCCTTTTAATAAATCCGGTATTTCTGGACCATAAAAAGGGTCGAGATTTCTCAATTTTAGAAAAATTAGCATCGACCCAAACGACAAGGATCAGTACATAAAGGTCGAAATTTGGGCCAATTTCTAGTAGTGCTAGATAGGTGGAACATTTGTGGGGAACCCAAATAACACATGACGATAATCCTGGGTTATTGTTAGCTAGATAAGTGGAACATTTGTAAAGAATCTGAATAACACATGAGCATAACACTTACTAATTTTAGCTAAATAGGTGGAACATTAATAGGTAACCCAATTTATTGAAAAGGACCTACTTGATTGTTAGCTAGATAGGTAGAACACTAATAGGAAATCCAAACATCAGAGGAGGAAAACCCACGTTGGTTAAAATTGAATTAAGCATTTTTTAATGTAAGAATTCCAAATATGGCATGCTGATGACCCAACAACCATGTTGTCCAGATTGCTATTTTGCATTGTTGTTAATTGTAATATAGGGGTTTCAATAGTGATGCATTGAATAGTAGTATGTAATTTGTTAGCATGCTATTGGAGGTAATACAATGAAATTAAGACGTAACAGTAAAAGTCAAAGGAGGGAACATGGGTTGTCAATGAAGGAGAAGGATGATACCGGTACGGTGATAGATGAGGAGTTGGTCATTTCATTAGTTACTGATTATGACCCTGAAGAAGAAAAGGAGGCAATAAGTGAAGACAATGTTCCTTTGGATCAGAAAAACTCAATTCAGTTAGACATGGGTGAATGTCTTGGAAGCAGTGATGAGCAAGAAATACAGGGGAAAGGTAAGGGTAAGATAAGTAGCAGCAAGAGAAAGAGGGTTGCCCTTGTTAAGGGACAGTGATAAATGCAAAAGGCAGTGGGGGGTGGTGTAGTGGACTGTGTTGATCCCTACCCAGGGAAGGGGCAAGTTCAAGTTAGTGTGAGAGGGAGGTCCTCCCTCAAATTAATCTATGATTTCAAGTAGACATTTGAAGAGTACTAAACAGAAGTAGTCAAGGGTAGCATATTGAAGCTTATTCTTGAGTATCGAGGCTTTGCGATGCAGAGGGAGTTGACCACTGCACTTGTAATGGAGTGGGTTCCTTGGAATAAAGGGTTTAGACTAGCTGGGAGGGTGGTGCAATTGTCAGGGTTTAACGTGGGGCTATTGACTGGGTTACTAGTAACGTAGTGAGCTCATTCAATTTAGGGATGAAGTTGAGTAGTCTAAGCTAAGGTCATTGGTGAAAGAGCGCATGGCAAAGTATATGGAGGACATACAAGGGATGTTGATGAGCGAGAAAAGGAGTTAGAAGCCAAATGTCTTCAAAGACTGCATAAATGCTATGAAGAAGCTTTGTTAATTAAGAAAATAGATGGGAGGAATAATTAGGTTTATAGATGTAATTGTTTGCTTGGATGGTAATGAGCGGCTTATTTTTTTTCCTAGGACATCGTATAAAGTAGCATAGGGGGTTGAAAAATATGTACAGGGTTAATATTCTTTGGTGGAGGCAGTATGGTGCATCCTAGTGGAATCTTTAGAGGAGATGCAAAATAAGTTAGTAAGAGAAGAGGTGTCTAACATACAGATGAATAGGTTCACCCCCTAATTCAGGCAAATGTGTTGTAAACCACTTACATTTTGTTATGTAGTTATAGTTTAGCATGCATGAAGACGGTATATGTTGTGATCGCTAAAGTTGTTTCAAAGAATGAAACATGTAAGTAATGTTTTCATGAATGGTATTGTAGGTGTGGTTCTATAAGTGCACAACAAGGTTTCAGATCCATAACAACAGAAGGTTTCCAAGGAAATTGGGACAAAGTAGATCATGAAGATGGTATGATGCATTCAAGTTAGCTAAACATCAAAGAGTCTAAGGTATGTATGGCTATATGCATCTTACGATGAAAGTGTTAAGAATTTATTTTTCCTATTTAAAAATCAGTAGTGAATGTGGCTGTGTATTTATAGTTTATGTTGAAGGATATGGGGTATGAAAAATAATCTGACTAAGTTGTGAAATCCTTTTTTCATGGAGGTTGTTCAATAAAATAGGCAATAATGAAGGTTACATCATGGATTGGATAGCTCATCCAAACTTGAGGTGTGTGCATTGGACTCATACGTGTTTGAAGTTGTTGCTCTGATGTTGTACTTGAATATAATGGCGTGTGGCATATGTTTAATGTAATGTCATTGTGTGTGGTAAGTTATTCCTTTGTTTAAACCTACTCAAGAAGAGAAGGAAGAACCTATTGTGTCGGCCTTCATTAGGATAGATGATTGGGGTTGCTACATTATATATAGTGAGGTAGTAATCGTACACTCTTCGTATATAACCGTGACATGTTAAAATGAATGGATTGCATGTATTCTGCGTGTTGAAGGTAAACTATGGTTGTTGATGATATATCCCTAATTATAATTATTTGTTTAATGTAAGGTGTGCTTAGCTATGAGGAAAGAGTAGCTTGGGCTCGAGAGAAGTTACGTCCAAAGCGGGTAATACATGGGGGACACGTAATCAATTTGAGTTCTGTCATTCTTAGACAATAGAGTTGGAGGTCAAACTCAAGCAGTTTGAGTGAGAGTCAAAACAGTAACAATAGGATGGATGCTCCTGTGGTGAGGGAGGATAGTTGAATGAATCAAATTTCATCCCTCACATTGGCGTTAATAAGAGTAAGGGGTAGATGATGGTGTGGAAGCAGGGGAGATTAGACATAGAGCAAAGGAGTTACTTCCATTGGGGGACAATTTACAGTCATCTCCCTCAACACATATGGATGTACCACGTCATATTGTGGATGATGGTACAAGAGTTAGAGACATGCCAAATCCTAGGACTGAATATACTGGTAAGCAGGCAGAGGAAACCCCAACTATGCATGCTGAACCAGGAGATATGTATGGCAGGAATGAGTTAGAGGCATGTGGTCCCTCTCTTAACCTATTAGGACTGGTTCGAAATTGCATGAGCTAGTTGACCTACTACCCCTTGAGATGCCTGCAACTACATTCCATGACGAAAGGGAATGCGTTGAGTCGCATAAGAAGAACTCCTATAATCTTGCTAAGCAGATGAAGATGAGGCCAAGAGTGCAAAGACTAGCCCCCGTACGTGGGTCCTCATACAAATATCCATACCATTGTCATGGGCAGTCCAGTCGGGAGAAGTCCACCACCAAGGTAAGCACACAGCATGAAAGACAAGGGTATGAGAAGTGACCTACAATTAGAGTGACTAAGAAGGATGTGGCGGGAGTTGCAGAATTAAGACTTATGGGACCATTTCCTCAACCTTATGACAGTATTTATTCAATGTTTCTTTTATTAGAGTAGGTGATGAAGCTGTTGTTGCATAAATTTTACTTTAGGTGGACACGATCTAATTTAACTGATGACATATAACATTTTTCCTAGCAATGGAGTGGTGTGTGACTACATTATTATCCAACGTGGAGGTGGAACTATTGGAAAATCTTAGGAGTAGATTCAAAGGAGTGTGAATGAACAGCAAGGAGTAGCAAGATATTGTCACATGTACTTTAAGGTCACTCGTAAAGATGTTTGCATCTTGTATTGGATGATTCTGTGGGGGTTAGCACGCAGAGACGAGGACATATTGGAATGCCTGCCGAGGTCAGTGCCGGGTGAATTGTCGAAGGGTCTAATATGTGTTATTCCCAACCATGGTGATGGAGACATAGTTAGGAGGTACTATATAGGTAACATTGCAATTGATACGTACTTCTCCGTTCTTTAGAATCATCAGAATCACTTTCCTATCCTCTGCTGGTTGTCAGTTTATGTGAAGCATCATACCATTGTATGTTATCGTCCCTGACTCCAAATAACCAACTTTAATCAGTACACTAGGGTTTTTTTGGTCAAAGAAGATGACACACTAGAGACAGTTGTCATATAGGAAATAGGTAACATTGCAATGGACATGTATTTCTCCCTTATTTAGAATCATCAGAATCACTTTCCCACCCTCTGCTGGTTGTCAGTTTTCGTGAAACATCATACCATTGTATGTTATCGTACTTGACTCTAAATAACCAACTTTGATCAGTACACTATAGTTTTGTTATCGAAAAAGGCATACACACTATTGTCTAATGTAGGGCATGTTGTGTAACAAGGGCCTTGTTACTTGAAAGATCTAGGGTATTTTGAAGAAGCCCATCGACCCTGGACATCGCTATGTAAGTCACTTGACCTTGTGCCTTATATTGATATGTACATGTAAGTAATGTGATAGGGCACGTGTAACGGTTTATGTGTAGGTACAGGCTTCGTGCCACTGTTGGAGGAATTTGGAAGCCATTGGTTGCTGCTATGTGTAGATTGCTAGTTGTGACGTTTTGTTGATTGTGACTCATTAGCTAATGATGAAGACAAGTTTAGTGAAGGTCTGATTGTTAATGATGTGAGTAATGCCATTGCAAATCCTTTGTGAAGTGGCATGTATTAAGTATGTTGTGGAATTTACAAGCATACAGTTTACCGTTGCAACACTTGAGGGTCGATCCTCATAGATGAATTATGAAACTAGGCCACAAATAACAAATCTATCCTAATATTACTGTTTTGATAAAATAAACTAACTTAAGCCTCATCAAATCATAAGAATCTGAAACAAGTTAGCATGAATAAGATTTAACACATCTGTGATAAACCAAATTCATATCTATTCATTCAGCATACACATACTATATTAAACAATAAGGTGAACAAGATAAAACTAAGCATCCTAATTTTTCTTGTAATTTCCAAACAAAACCATAAACCTAAATGCTAAGCTTATAAAAAATCAATCCAAGAATGAACATTCCAAAACCAAGTAGAAATGAAGGGATTGAGATGTTACTACTATATCGTTCAATTCACGACCAAAATAGGAGAAGACGAACAACAATAATAGAAGTTTGAAATCGGGCACATAGGTAGAGCCTCAAGATTGCACCAACTGAGAACCCAAATCAAAATTTTAACCAAAAAGATTGCAATTGGGATGCCAAAATTCGTAAACCTCATTGAATGCAATAAACAAAACTCACTTACATTGATTTTTGATGTTCAAACAAAACAAATCTGAAAATGTAAGAGATCGAGAAGAAGCAAAAAATATTGAAATAAAAATTCTCAACTACCATATACTATTCCTCCTTCCTCCTGGAATGAATCTTTGTGTCATCCTTAAAGCTAAACCGCGGCCCCTTTGCTCATTAGTCGTTTAATTAAACTTGAATTAAATCCAAGCTTGTAACCGCTCCATTAAAGCTCCATTGAAGTGCTTGGAAAACAAAAAACTTTAATGCCCAACTAATGAGAGCAGATGGTGACGATGAAAGATGAGAGAGAAATAGGAAAGAACAGTTATAGAGGAGTAAGGAAGAAGAAGCAGTAGTGGGCAGGGGACTCTCTAGTTTTCGGGTCACACCGATGAGAGAGAAGGAGGAGGGTGGGAAGAAAGCATGATCACATGAATGTCACGTGAAAAAAAAAAAAAAGTGAAGCAGTAGGGGGAACTAAGGGTTGGTGCTAGGAGCACATCTGGGCCAATGAAAGAATGGGACAAGGGAAGACTTTAGGCCCACGAGAGAAGAAAAGAGGAGAGTGAGGGGGGAAAGCAAGTGGCTGGGCCTTTAGACCATGGGGAGATGAGGGAGCCCAGGCCCGCGAGAGGGAGAGGGAGAGGGAGCGCTGAGAAAAAGAGGAGGGGAATGGGAATGGGCCACACATCGAGCCTGGTCAAATGACTAGGCACAAGCCCATAAGAGAGAGAGAGAGAGAGAGAGAGAGAGAGAGAGAGAGAGAGAGAGAGAGAGAGAGAGATGAGGAAGAGGATTGGCCCGCTGCTTTCTTTTTTTTTTTTTTAATTTGCTTCTTCTTCTTAATTTTATTCAATCACATTCCATTAGCATCACGGTTGAGCATTTCATTCATTTTTCATAATTTTTCATAATTCCTACAAAATAAACAAAAATATATTAAAATCCCAGTCAAATTATTCATTTGTGAGCAAATATTAAATAATGAAGGGTATAAAATGATATAATTTTAGGTTAAACGAATACCCCTATACCTAAACTTTGCTCATCCTCAAGTAAGACAAAACTAATAATCCTAGAAAAGAAAAATAAAATTCTCACTCACTTTTGTATGAATCACGATTGCACTTAATATATGCAGCAAGTCCTGTAAACCCCCTAGGTTACCCCTAGTAGACGATTAAGGTCTCATGAAGATTTACAGAAGATACACCACGACATCTATAAAAAGAAAATAGAAAATAGAAAATCTTTTTGGGTTTTTGTTTTCAAATTATATATACAACACTAAGGGAAAATATACATATTCTGATCAACTACATCACTTAAGTAACCTAAGCATTAGATCACATATAAACACAATATACATTTCAAGAAATTCTTAGTTTCTACTGATGACTTCTATACACAAGCTTTCACCCCACTTAACAATTATGTATAAGCCCAAAGAATTACATACAAGTCCGATTGGTAGAATCTCACTTTAAGGACATGGCGAACACTCTTGCTCATGTGTTTAAACATAATAAGGTTCACACAATTCATCTTCCAATCATATAAACTACCATAGACCTATTAAAATTCTCAATTCTTACCACTAAAATGCAAAATGCAACACGATAATCAAGAAGGCCTGCAAGGGTTGTAAGGGGGCTAAGGGTTAAGGATTGGGAGAGGGACAAACAATTCGAGAAACAAGGAGCTAAATAGCCTAGTAGGTAATGAGTAAGTCGACACTTCCACCAACTAGATCACATACTGCTCTAAAACTCATAACAAAATAAGGCACACTCTATAAAAATGGGCCATTGGAAATAAGTATGTACAACGACAATGCATGCATGCCGACACTCTTATTCACATTTCTTTTTTCCTTTTCTTTTTGATATGTTTTTTCAGTTTTCTCTTCCACATCTCTCCTTTTTTCTTGGTTACTTTTTTTTTTTTGTCTTTGGTTTTCTCCTTTTTTTAACTCACAAAGAAAAATGAATGAAAGGCATGAAAGAACACATCTCACTTTGCAATTAGTCATAATAAATCACCATGCATATTACCAAAATCAACCACCAATTATATAAAATGCGTAAAAGCTACCCACCAAATATTGAAATGGTGCTCACTAGTTTTGGCTTAGGTATAAAAAATGTTTTTAGGCCAGGGGTTAAAATGAAGGGTGCACAAAAAATGGTCAAGACTCAAATAGGGTTAGCAAAGGGTAAAATATTCAAATTAGGGTGGCAATTTGGTTAAGTGGCTTACCAAACAAATGCATGTCTCTTTCAGTTAACATAATGCACATGTTAAATGTGATTTTGAATAGAATCAAAATAAGTTCTAGAGATGTAATCATATAAGACACTCAAATGAAAGAAAATATGAGACAAAAAAAATCATGAATTAGTCTTTAAAGTTCAAAATCTCACAGGTTATCTACCAATAGTCCAGCTTGCTTTAGAAAACGTCTCGAGGATTACAACTGGGCATGAATATCACACATATTCCCCCAAAACAAAACAAAATCTTTTTGAATTTTTGTCAAAATTTTTCATTTTTTGGAAACATAATTTCCCCACTCCCACTCTTAAATCATATAATGCCCTCATTGGGAGTGAAAGGACAGATAAAAACTGAAAAGAAAACCAAATATGCAAAAAGAAAAGAAGATTCAAAACTAAACAAAAAAAAAGACTCTAAAACTCAAAAAGAAAATTAATGAAAGTAAAATAAAGCAACAAATATATACAAAAGAGAACAAAATAAAAAGGAAAGATAGAGAGGAACGATTATACTAGGTTAGGTGTACAAGTACACCTAAGCTATGGCCTCTTGAAGTTTGTTTAGATAGAGGCGCATAGAGCATCAACC
The DNA here is from genome assembly GCA_029747015.1 of Carnegiea gigantea. Lineage (NCBI taxonomy): Eukaryota > Viridiplantae > Streptophyta > Magnoliopsida > Caryophyllales > Cactaceae > Carnegiea > Carnegiea gigantea. The sequence continues at coordinate 121,875 of JAKOGI010001770.1, forward strand.
ACTCCATATGAAACTAAACATTACTACTCAAATCAAATCCCACTAGAGCATGAAGTAGCTTATCAAACACGGAAGACCAACTCTCAATAAGATCAACACAGTAAAAATAAGAAAGTTGGTGTCAAATAGAGTACACCCATAACATTAACGTAGCACGGTTAAGGGCTCTCACTTCAACTTATCAAATTGTTAGGCCTAAATATGAAACAAACAGATGTACTTAAAATTAGTCAACAAATGGGTCATTGACTTATAAGTTTTTTCGGCATGAATGAGCTGTCTAAGCAAAACAGTGGGTTTTAAGTCCATAAGTTATTTAACATCAATATGCTCAAGAGTCTAGTCTAAATTAACAGTCCAAAGCACAAAAGTGTTAGACTCTAAAAATTCAAACTTGGATGACTCTAGGATATGGTCAATTACGATGGGATCAAAGGAAAATGATTCATATTCAACACAAAAACCCACTTCAAGGCCTTCATAGATATCAGGCCACATGAAAAAGATCCATATTCCATAGAAAGAATATCATCATTGCATTTTAATTTAGTGGGCTCAACCATCCCTTCACATAACTCTTGGAAACAAATATCTTCTGACTCATCTAAATCGTAATGCTCAATTTCAGTTGTGATGCTCATATCTAAGTCACTAATGCTCTCAAGGTCTTCAACCACCTCAAACTCAAAAAGTCATAAAAGGTGGTTGGTTAGTTGACAGAAATTATGACATCCCTAGTGACATCCCCGTGTGAGCTAAATTCGGGTGCAAGGTCATGGGATAGAGACACAGAGTGGTTACTTTCTTGTTCTAGGCTAGGCAAAGTCATATCACCATAAAATTAGACCTAGTAAGATAAAAGGACTTCAAATCATCATAAAGATTAACTTCAGATTTAGGAGATCCTAAACTAGAGTCACGCTTATGAAAATTATATTCCTTCCTTCTATGATGAACAGAGTGAGAATATTCAATAATTCTCTCCTTCATAGTCTCTACTGTTTGAGCTATCAATTCTTTCCAAAACTCACACATTTAGCATGAACATAACCACGATAAGATAATATTAAATCATGATTAGAAGACTTGCAATAATCACAAAACACAAGAGATACATAAGAGTAAGATGGGTGGTCATACGAATGTATAAAGTGACCTCGGTTTTGAGGATTAACATGAAAAACGTACTCGCTATGAGTCAGCCATCTTAAGGTCTCTTTAGGTTGTTCACACTCATAAGTGTCCTAAGGTGATTTTTTAAAGAAATCTCAAATCTCATCTTAAGTTCTAGGCAATAATCCTATGATACCTCTAGGACGAATAGACTCCACATAACCCCTAGATTCAAAATTCAAACTCACAATGATGACCTCACATATTCCCTATTTTTCATAATTTTGATTCAAATGAGCATGATAATTATTAAGTTTTGACAAATAGCTCCAGAAAGGCTCATGCTTGAATTGTGGAAAATTAAAAACTATCACACTTGAAACTCTCCTCCCTCAGTTTTAAGAATTCTTCCTCTTTTTTTAGGATTTTCAAGTGTTTTAACTTTTTAGGGGGTTTTTCTAAGGAAGAAAAAAAATCAATGACTCTACGACTACTAATTATAAACTATTGACTAAAACAGAAAATAGGACACTTAAATAATTAAGTTAACAAAACAAAATAATCTAAAAAAAAAAACCCTATTACCAAAAGAAAAGCAAGATAAAAAAGACTTAACCAACAAGAAGTTTCATAACATAAAAAATAGAAAAGAACCACAAACATAAAACATAAGCATTTTTTTCTTTCTCTGATATTTCTTTAAACACACAAAACAACAGAAAATATCAAAACCTAAAACAAAAGAATAAATAAAAATAAAATAAAATAGAAAATCCAATTGCAAATTCAGAACAATTTACGCTAAAAATTTAGCACAATCACAGAGAACATGGACATATTTTTTCAATTTTTTCTATCCTAGAATGGTGCAAAAAATTAGAAACAGAAAAATATTTTTGAAAATTGCTGAAAATTTCTAAAATGCCAAAAAATTCCATAAAAATTCACCTAGACTTTAAAAATCCTTAAGAATCTACTACAAGTATCAGATCAGTAAAATCTGCACCGGATTAGCATAGAAAAATCAAAAGTCTCTAAAATTCAAAAAAAAAAATGCACAACAATGCACTGAGATTTTCTTGTTTCAGTTCTGCCTGCACTGTTCTTGCACTATTCCTGTTTGTTCTGAATTCGTTTCAGTATAAAATTAATTAATAAAAAGCAAAACAAAATTGACCAAAATAAAATCAAAATATAAACTCTAAACAAAATAAAAAACATAAGAAATCTAAATTAAACTAACAAACACCCACTAAAATCAAAAAGTACCCAAAAAAAAAAAAACCGAACCAATTGACTAACAAATGACTTAATTTAACACGCAACTGATCTTATAAGTGTCATCCCTGACAACAGCACTAAAAACATATTGTGAAATCCACAAGCGTATGATTTATCGTTATAATACTTGAGGGTTGATGCTCAGGGATGAATTATAAAACTAGGCCATAAATAACAAATCTATCCTAATATTAGTGTTTCAATAAAATAAAGAAAATCAGGCCTAATTGAATCATAAGGATGAGAAATAAGTTAGCATGACTAATATTTAACATCTCTAAAATAAACCAAATTGATATCTATTCATTCGTCATACACATATTATATTAAACAATAAGTTGAAGAAGATAAAAGCAAGCAAATTTATCCCAAATTTTCTTGTAATTTATGAACACAGCCATAAACCTAAACATTAAGCTTATTACAAATCAATCCCCGAATGAACATTCCAAAATCAAGTAGGAATGAAGGGTTTGAGACGTTACTGTTATAGCATTCAATTCACGACCCAAAATAGGAGAAGAACAATGCAAATAGAGCCTCAAGATTGCACCAATAGAGAGCCCAAATCAAAATTTTAACCAAAAAGCTTGTAATTGGGATGCCAAAATCTGAAAACCTTACTTGGATGCAATAGAACATTGTCAATTACAGTAATTTTTGATGTTAAAAAAAAGAACTAAAAATGTAAGAGATCAAGAAAAAGCAGAAAAAATTGAAATAAAAATTCTAAAGTACTTTATACTATTCCTCCTTGGCCCTAAAATAAATCTCCACGCCATTCTTAAAGCCAAAATGCAGCCCCTTTGCTCATTAGTCATTCAATTAAACTTGAATTAAATCCAACTTGTAGCCACTCCATTAAAGGTCCATTAAAGTTCTTAAAAAAAAGACCTTAATGTTCTACTAATAAGAGCAGATGATGATGGTGCTGATGAAGGTGGAGAGAGAAGAAGGAATGATTATAGGGGAATAAGAAAGATGAAGCAGCACTAGGTGGGGGACTCTTTTGGTTTTTAGGTCACGCCGAGGAGACAGAAGGAGGTGCGTAGGGAGAAAGCGTGATCATGTTAATGTCATATGAAAAAAAAAGTAAGTGTTTGGTTTCTAATAAGGCAAAGCTTTGATCCTTATTATTGGATTTTAGCTTACAAATAATCTTTAAATTAGCTAATTAACTAGATTTTGTAAGAGGAGGCCATTGGAAGCCAAACCCAATCCATTTTGAAGGAAAAATCTAGGAAGCGTGCCAAAATCTAAGGGGCGTGCCACAAACAGAATTTGGAAAACTCGAATAGAGATGCGGCGGCAGCCCTGAGCTAAGTGGCACGGCCATGCCAAACCCTGAAATTCTTTTTTTTTTTAATTACTCGATGATGTAAGGGTTAAAAGGCAATTTTTGATCTTTTTTAGGGTATCTTTTTTTAGCATCTAATTCTCTCTCTAGCTTTAGCCTTGTAGAACTTTCTCTCTCCTCTATTAATGAATAGCTTAAAAGTTGAAGCTTTAGACTAATTTCATGGCAAGTTTCTTATTCTCTCTCTTTATTATTACTTAATTGTACTTTTTCTCTCCTAAATTTCTTCAAAATCTTCACTTTTAAGCAACATTAACCTTCCCCAAATATGGGCTTGAAGTGTTTGGGGTTGTGGGAGATTTGGGTTTTAATCTAAATGGATTTAAAACCTAAATCTGCCCCTCAAAACTTAATCATCTCTTTAGTGGATTTCCCTATTTTCTACATTTATTCATCTACACTATTAGGATAACTTGAGTTAGTGCAAACTTGAGATTTCATGGGTAAAGAGATCACTCAAGGCTTGATGATGATGGTAGCGTTTAATCTTAATTATGAATGATTGTGATCTCTTTGGTAAACTTCTTTCCCTTATCTTTTTATTGCACTTTTCAGGCATAAGCATAGTTTAGTTTAGAAATATCTTTCTTGGGGAGATCTTTGAGGACTGTTGGTTGTGTTGATTAGCTAAGTCGAGCTAAGGGTCATGTCGAGCCCGATCCCCCTTTTTCTTTGTGTTATGTGTTTCTAGATGCTAGTGAACATTAGGTAGATTAGTGCCGCACTTACTTGCTTTGAAAGGTCATTTAGAAAAGTTTATAAAGTTTGCATGCCAGGTTTGTTTAATTAAGTTGAAAATTGAAAACACTCTTACAGTTAAGTCAATCTTAAGTCAATCACCATTCATCCTAGAGCATGACTTGAACTCCTACTCACCACACGAAAAAAAAGGATTAACAAAATGGCGCCATTGCTGGGGATGATGGCATTCGATTTGTTTTTGATTTAGAATTAATTGTTGTACTTAGTTTTTGGTTTTGATCATTTTGAGAAAAAAAATTTAAAAATTAGAAAAAGAAAAAAAAAACCATAAAAAAATGAGAATGCATGAGTGCTTAGATTTAATCGCCTAGTTGTGGGAGATTGATTCATGTTGAAAGACCTCCCCACACTTGGGCAACCGTGGCCATAGCACTAGAACCCTGAAGGTATAGAGGAGGAACAAGCCTAAGGGCTTCCCCATCCTCTCCTCCGACTCTAAGGAACCTTAATCAAATTTTCTACCCATCGAGATCAACTAATCCCTCTTGCTTTCTAATACCATAACTCGGTGGGGATGCCTAATTCTCCTTCAGTCCTTAATACATGACCATGCTTCCCAAAAGTTAGCAAGGATGGTCATGCTTACCTACTCCTAAGTGAATTTGAGGAAGTATAGTTGATGATGCAATTCCCTAATGTGCCACAGGACATTGTTAGGCTGCGCTTCATTCCTTTCGCTTTAAAATATTCGACAAAGAAATGGATGCATAGCCTCTTGAAAAACTTAATTTCGTCATAGTATAGGTTTATAAGGGCTTTCTTGAGGAAATACTTCTCGAATGGTAAAGCAATGAAACTAAGGAAAAAGATTAACCACTTTGTCCAACTTAAGGAGTCCTTTTGGAAGTATTTTGAACGGTTTAAATTCTTGCATGCTGAATGTCCACACCATGGTTTAGAAAGGTCGAATTTGTACTAAATTGTTTATGAGGGTCTTGACTAAACCACTAGGACCATGGAGGAATCTATGTGTCAGGGAGGTTTTTTGAATAAGAGTGAGACCGAAGCCTGGGATTTCCTAAAGGAGTTAGTCGAAAAGACCTTACAATGGGAAACTACTAGAGGTGAGATTCTAGGTGCTAGGATTAATAGCCAGAAGGGAGGAGTTCATGCGGTGGCAGATACCATATAGATTGATACTAGATTTTCTTCCCTTGAAAACATGTTAAAGGGTTTTGTATTGTCCCAAACCCCAATTAACTTTCCCCCAATTAACTTTCCCCATCCCAAATGGTCTCATGCTCTCAATTTCAATCAATTGATCACTCCCTAAGTGTGTTTCCCTTGTTTGCTCAACAGTTAGACATATGCCAAGAGTAGGGTCACGTGATTCAGCTTTCCAAAGGCCAAAATCTGATTCTTACTCCTCTACTTATAATACGGGGTAAGCTAAGCACCCAAATTTCTTATGGACTGGGCCTAACGCCTTGATACCCAACAATCAAGGTGGGGGTTCTCAAAGAAATGCGTCATCTTCAGCTTATCAAAAGTCACCCGTCCAAGGGGCATACAATGCTCCTAGGCGCCCTCCTCCTCAACCACATATGGCTCAATCATACCCACTCCCTATTATAATGAGTTGGATAAAGTGAACAAGGAAGTCACTGACATGGATAGGATGATTAGAGAACTTAAGGAGTCAAATGAGAGAATGATGAAGATAATGAGTGAGTAAGTTACTTCATTAGGGAGAAAGGGGTTTTCCTAGTCAACCAAAAGTGAACACAAGAGAAGGCTCTTCCTCCTCTTTTGACCCTATGGCATTCGAAAAGCTAATGCCGTAATTTCTTCACCGTTGGGCAAGAAGGTTGGAACCTATGTGCATAAGCAAAATGAGAATGATCCCCCTTCCCCATCATCTTCTTTGCCCTCCCCTCAAGGTGATGATGTGTTTCCCTCCCCAATAATCTAAATCCCATCTAAGGATGTAGATGAACCTCAAGAGGGTGAGTTAATACATGATTTCACCTCTCCTAAGGACTCTCCTACTCCTTCTACTTGTGTTGCTAGGCCCCCTCCTCCTTTCCCTAACCGATTAAAAGGAAAAAAGGTGCAATCTTATGTTGACAAAATTAGGGAAACTTTCTGCCAAATCAAGATCAACATCCCCTAACTTGATGTGGTACAACAAACGCCCCCTATGCTTGCTTTCTTAAAGACTTGTGCACCACTAAGAGAGTCACCAATGTCCCCAAGAGAGAATTCTTAGCCTCTAATGTGAGCTCCATCATTTCAAATCAAGTGCCTATTAAATTTAAGGACTCGAGGTGCCCCACAATCTCAATTGTGATTGGCCATCACAATATTCATCAGGCCTTTCTTGACTTGGGTGCTAGTGTTAACCTCCTAGCCTTCATGATGTGTGAGAGGTTGGGTTTAGTGTAGCTTAAGCTTACAAAATTGGTCCTTTAGTTGGCCAACTGTTCCACTAGGCTTCCTAGAGGGATGCTTGAGGATATGTTGATTAAAGTGGGGGAATAATAACTAAAAATGCTCTTATGAATTGTAGGGATGGGAAGTTAAAATTGATATTTGGAATATGATCATGGAATTGAATGTGATTAAAGCTCAAAAGCAACTAATGGGTTTTAATGATGTTGACTACAAATTCCTTAATCACATGGGTGACCTTACATTGGGGGAAGTAGAGGTTCACTATGAAGTAGAGTGAATGTTGTGTGTGTATGAGTCAATTTACATAGATTATGAACCCAAATATGATGCATTCGCATTTGAGGACCAATGTGATGACTCATTACATACATCCATTCTTGCATTCCTCTCTTCTATTCCCCCTTTATCTCGTAAGGCACCTCCTAGTGTGCCATCATCTGTCTCTCTTGAATTGAAGCCCTTTCCTAACACGCTCAAATATGCTTCTTGAGGTATATTTTAAAGGGTATCATTTTCATTCTTTCAACTCAAGTTCATGGGAGGTAAGCTACATACAGATTCATGCATCGCAAGGCTCTTCTTGGGTTCCACTTTTGGAATTTCATGATAAAAGACACTTTATGGAGTGTTATTTAAACTTCAAAGTGCCTTATCCAAAGGGGTTTTTTAAATGGGGATCAAGAGCACTGTGAATTTCAAAGGGAAAGAACCAAGCTTAAAAACAGGTCAAGCTAGTTCTATTTTCTGTCTAATTTTATGCAGCATGCATTCCAAGCTTGTCATCCAATTAGATTACTACAAATTTTCTTTCTAGAAAGCTAATAAAGTCTAATTTTGGGTTATGTAATTTTAGGCCAAGTCAAGTTGTAGTTATCAAACTAAGGCATAGAAGCTAAAGTGCTAATGCTGCCAATACATTCAGTTTATTTGCTTAGTTTTATGGTAAATATTTTCTTAGCTTAGATACTTCATTTTGGGTGTATGAGTAGTCATATGAAAGCTTTATAAGTCCATTTTATGCTCATATAATTAAATTCAGTACAAGCTAAGAGTTGGTAGGAAGAAAAGACCATTGGTTCTGTGCTGCCAATTTCAACTCCAGAAAATACCACTTCAATTAAGGCAGCTGGTTCTCAATCCTCACAAAGGATTTTGATTTGATTCAAGCTGGAGAATAGAATAGACATACCAAAGTGTACTAGAAATTTGAATCATCTAATTTGAGCAAGTACATAGAAAGTTACCAGTTCAAGGTTCTATAGACAGCTCAATAGCACATCAGGTAGAATTTTAATGGCTTGCAGCAAGAAGAAGAGAAAGTTTGGTTGCTGCAAATTGACCCCACGATAAATTTGAAGATGCATTCCTTTTAAGGAATCAAGAATCACTTAAATTAGACATTATTTGGTTCCTCAAACGCATGGAAAAAATGTAAAGGTCAAAACTTCTACTTCATCCATGCACATACCTAGTTTTATCACCTTGTCTCCTTAATCTGTTTTCTGTTTAGAAGGGATTACATTAGTGCATCCTTAATTTCAAGAAGTGACCTTTCCAATAAAGCAAGTTTCATGCAATTTAGAGGTCATTTAGTCCATCAAATCTATCCACAAAATCAAGTGCGCAATTTTATCTAATTTCTGCCAAGTTTTGGAAAGATAGCTCATTTTGGCTTGAAACGTATTCAAATCATTTTCCTAATTTACAGCTTGAAAATAAAATAAATATTGTATCAAGTGGCAATAAAAATGAATGGCTAAATTACACACAAGCTCAGCTTTTATCCCACCAAAGAAGGGCGAAACCCACTTTGCCCAGTTAAAGAGCAAATGGCAACATGTTGTGATTATGACTTGTATTTGGGTTCTCAAGGGATCATCCACTTGTAAGATTACTTGATTCTAGCCCAAGATAGCTGATTGCTCCTTCTTAAGCCACAACGCGGCACCTAAGACCTCAAGATTAGCAATTAAAGAGGTGTCAAGCTGAGATTTCATCCATTGTTTCTGTGGTTGTTTTTAAATCTGAATTACATGTGCTTTCACTTGCTTTAATTTGAATTATGGTTGTTGTATTCAATGAGGGGGGCAGAATAGAAGGCTTATATAAAGCACCTCATGTTTTGCTTGTAAAAATCAGATTATGAGTTTAAGAAAGAGCTTGAGTGAAAACTCTCTTAGAAGGGTTGATTTTCTTATGTTAAATTCCTAAGTGTTGTATCTCTAAGTCAGTTCCTTAAATTGGTGTTCTCTTAAGTCCAAATCAAACTCATTAATGGTGCTTTTGCCATATTTAGGAGCTTACTTGGGATGAACCCTTGAGGAGTTTGATAGCGATGATGTTCTATATCTATCAATCCCCTTAAGTCTAGTTGTTATCTCCCCAAGTGTGGATTCATTTGTTTGAGTTAAGTTCATGTCTTTTATATCACTATTTCTATCTCTTCATTCTCTTCTCTTTTTATCTTTTTACAAACTCAAAAAAAGAAACATAGAATTCTGTCCAAGTTCTCTCCTTCAAGTGCAAAATAGATTGAGGCTCTTTCACCTTATTTGGATGTGTTTGAGGTTCAGATTCATACCTCATTTGGTATCAGAGCTTGGCTAACCTTCTTAGCCTTATTTGCTTGTCTAAACACATCTTAAACCAAGCACAAGCTAATCCACGAACAACCTGAATGTCATGTCCTTAGGAAGGGAGAGAAAGATAAAACACGAACTTGATAGCCTTAAGTTGGACATCTAACAATGGGCTCTCAAACTTCAATCCCTCATCCTTGATAAGGAAGTTGAACTAGGGAAACCCTTGCTCTTTAATGAACGATGCCATGAAGATAATGAGGTGAATTGGAACCTACCTCCAAGATTTGATGAGCATGAAGTTAAAGAACTCCAAGTGTCCAATTTGAAGCCATATGTGGTTGTTAAAGGATTTGAGAAACTCATGATTCAAGAATAATTCCCTTATTCAAAACACGAATTGAGGACAATTCTTTTCAAAGAAAGAGGGTTTGATGCATATTTTCAAGGGTATCATTTTCATTCTTTCAATTCAACTTCATGGGAGGTAAGCTACGTAGAAATTCATACATCATAAGGCTCTTCTTTGTTCCACTTTTTGAATTTCATGATAAAGACACTTTATAGGGTTTTATTTGAACTTCAAAGTGCCTTATCCAAAGGGGTTTTCCAAATAGGGATCAAGAGTGTCATGCATTTCGAAGGGAAAGAACCAAGCATAACAACAACTTAAGCTAGTTCCATTTTCTGTCTAGTTTTGTGCAGCAAGAATTCTAAGCTTGTCATCCACTTAGACTTTGGTAAGTTAGCTTTTTAGAAAGGTAATAAAGTCTACTTTTAGATTATGTAGTTTATTTTAAGCCATGTCAAGTTGTAGTTGCCAAAATCAGGCATAGAAGTCAAAGTGCTAGTGCTGCCAATACGTCCAGTTTATTTGCTCAATTTTGAGGTAAATATTTCCTTAGCTTAGCTTGGATGCTTCATTTTGGGTGTATGAGTAGTCATATGAAAGCTTTGGAAGTCTATTTTATGTTCATGTAATTAAAGTCGGTACAAGTCAAGAGTTGGTAGGAGGAAAAGACCATTGTTCCTATGTCACCAGTTTCAGCACCAAGAAATACCACCTCAATTACGGCAGCTAGTTCTCACTCCTCAGAAAGGATTTTGATTTGATTTACATTGGAGAATAAAATAGACATACCAAAGTGCACTAGAAATTTGAATTATGTATTTTCACCTAGGAAACAGAAAGTTACAACTTTTAGAATTTCTAGGTTATACAGATCAGCTCAGCAACACGTCAAGTAGAATTGTAATGGCTTACAACAAGAAGAAGGGAAAGTGTGGGTTATAGCAAATTGACCCCAATACAAAGTTCAAGATGTACACCTTTCAAGGCATCAATATTCACTCAACTTGGACATCAGTTGGTCCCTCAAAGGTATAGAAAAAAATCTAAAGGCCAAAACTGCCTGTTCATCCTTGCACATACCTAGTGTTGTGTACCTTGTTTCCTTAATGTCTTTTGGGTTTAGAAGGTATAACATTAGGACGGCCTTAAGATCAAGAAGCATCCTTTCCAATAAAGCAAGTTTCGTGTAATTTAGACGTCATTTGGTCCATCAAATTAGTCCACAAAATTAAGTGCGTAGTTTTGGCTAATTTCTGGTCAGCTCTGGAAATGGAGCTCATTTTGGTTTCAAATGTATTCAACTAATTTTCTAGGTTTTATGGACTAAAAACAAACTAAAACTATTATCAAGTGGCCATAAAAATTCAGGGCTAAAGCACACACAAGCTTAGCTTTTATCCAACCAAAGAAGGGGAGAAATTCTCTTTACTCGGTTAAAGAGCAAATGGCATCATGCTGTGATTATGACTTGTATTTGGGTTCTTAAGGGATCATCCACTAGCAAGAGTACATGATTGTGGGCTAAGACAGTTGATTCATCCTTCTAAAGCCATAACTCGACACCTAAAACCTCAAGATTAGCAATTAAAGAGGTGTCAAGTTAAGATTTCATCCATTATTTTTGTGGCTGTTTTTGAATTTGAATTACATGTGGTTTACCTTGCTTTAATTCAAATTATGGCTGTTGTATTGAGTGAGGGAGGGCAGAATAAAAGGCTTATATAAAGCCTCTTATGTTTTGCTCGTAAAAATCAAATTATGAGCTTAAGAAAAAGCTTGAGTGAAAACTCTGTTACAAGGTTTGATTCACTTATGTTATATTCCTAAGTGTTGTATCTCTAAGTTGATTTCTTAGAGTGGTATTCTCTTAGATCCAAATCAAACTCCTTAGTGGTGCATTTGCTGTATCTAGGGAGCTTAGTTTGGATGAACCCTTAAGGAGTTTGGTGGTAGCGATGTTTTATATGCATCAATCCCCTTAAGTCTAGTTCTTATCTCTCCAAGTGTGGATTCATTAGGGTGAGTTAAGTTCATGTCTTTTACATCTTTTTTTCTAGCTTTTTATTCTATTCTCTTTTATCTTTTTATGAGCTCAAAAAAAACACGCAAATTATGTCCAAGTTCTCTGCTTCAACTGCAAAATAGATTAAGGCTCTTTAACCCTTATTTGGATGTGTTTGAGGTTTGGATTCGTACACCATTGAGTATTAGAGCTTGGATACCCTCCTTGGCCTTATTTGCTAGCCTAAACACATCCTAAACCACGCACAGGCTACTCTGCAAAGAACTCAAATGTCATGTCCCTAGGAAGGGAGAGAAAGAAGCTAGTCAAGTTAAAACATGAACTTGATAGCATTGAGTTAGACATCCAACAATAGGGTGTCAAACTTCAATCCTTCATCCTTGACAAGGAAGGCTAACCAGGGCATCTCTTGATCTTTAATAAATTATTCCATGAAGATAATAAGGTGAATTGGAACCTTCCTCTAAGATTTGATGAGCATGAAGTTGAAGAACTCCAAGTGTTCATTTTAGAGCCATGTGGGATTGTTGAAGGATTTGAGCAGCTCAAGATTTAAGAAGAACGCCCTCATTCAAAATAAGAATTGAGGATAATTCTTTTCAAAGAAAGAGGGTTTGATGTATTGATCAACACTGCCGCAAGCGTACAGGTGTTCGTAGTATAGATAAAGATATAAAACCTCAGGGATTAAAGTAATGTATCGAGCCTAGTCTTGTCAGAATATGCTAAGCAAAACTCAATTTCTAGTGGATTCGATTAACCTTTGCAAATAAACTTGTTTAAATCAATAAGAGAAAAACGTCTAGGAATTTTCGCAGTTATGGAAGAGAATTGGATCAAAATGAATAAACATGTGCTATTCTCTAATTGGTTAATTCCGAGGAGTTGTAATCTTGTCAAGAAACTTGATCTATTCTTTTGAAATCAACCAAATTTGCCTAAACTAAGCAAATGTCGTTCTTTCAAACTAATGTGACTTAATCCAAGTTTAATGTATTCGATTACTTACTAGGCCTCCTAACATATAAATCTCTCTTTCGAGATAAAGTTATGCTATGTCTATTCAAGCAGTCTAGCAACCAAATGTCATTTTTCGAATGTTCACTTGATTGTTTCGAACGCTCACTCAATTGTTTCGAATGTGCAAGTAAATTTTAGCCAAAAATCAGCTCACCAACATGAATAACACTTGATAGAACGAAATCAAGCCAATCACAAAAATAAGCACAATTCTTTAAAAATCAAACTATAATCCAATAAAAATTCCAAAAACTACTAAATCCCTAGACTAAGAAAACTACTCAAACATGATAAAAGATAAACTAACTAAAAAAAGATCGACAAAATCTTGAGCAGAAGGGACTCGACTAAGATGGCCTTCACTAAATGCATGGAACCGCCTCTGGATCAAAACTCTCACACTCAAAACTCACTCAAAACTAACCTAAGAACAAAATTTGAGAGATGGCCTTCATATGAAGGTTCTCTCAATTCTCATTTCTTGGATACAAATCTACCATAAGTTTGACAAAATTCTCAAATTCGCCACCACTAAAATGCAAATACATTAAACAATCATGAGGACTTTCATAAGGATGTAATGGGGCTTAGGGTAATGGTAAGAGAGGAACAAATGTTTTTGGAAATGAGGAGCTGAAAGCCATAGACTAAGAGCTTAAATAATTTCGATGCATCATACTACATCCTCCTCGAGCCTTATTAACTCATCAATAAAATAAATCCCAAAATGAAAAGACATAGAGTCGAAAATCACAAATATCTTACATTCCCTCTAAGGCTAATCACTTTCTTCAAAAATTTTCCCTCTTTTTTTTTAACTTTGTTTTTTTTTTTCCATTTATTATTTTCAAAGAAGAATAGCTAAGGAAATTCCATAACAAACTTTAAAATCAAACTCTTCTCTAAATTTTACTCAATAAAACAAAGGATTTATCAAATATTGGCATCCCTGCACCAAATAGCTAACATTCACTAAAGAGAATAACAATCCACCTTGCTAACATCCTATCAAACTTAATGTAAAAGAATGTAACGCTCCTCTAGCCTTGGCTTATGGGTAAGACAAGTATTTGGCCATGGGCTAAAAGTAGGAGATTCACATCAAGAAAAATGGTTATAGGCTCAAAGGGACTAACAAAGGATACAGCACATGACAAGGGTGGCTATTTGGTCGTGGGTTTCAAATAAATCAAAGAAAGAAAAATGCCTCAATCATATTACCTAAATACATGTGCGAAATGTGGTCTTGAATGAGAATCAAGGCAAGTTCTAGAGGAATGACGTCAACAAAGAGTCACACATGAAAGAAAATTTGAGACTAATGATAAACAGTCTCTAAAGGCACAAAGTCTCACAGGACATCTACCACAGTCAAAACTAGCTCACTAGCAAACACATGCCAGAATTTCATGTAAAGACTCATGGGAAAAATCAATTCGCATTCAACATATGGTTAAAACATGGAATTCAGTTCGAAAACTCATTAACAAACTTTTGTGCACAATTTAGGTGAATCAAAGGATCAAACTAACCAAAGAAAGCTACCAAATCTATAAAAATTATCATCAGAGGATTTTTTTATTGTTTTTTTTTGTGTTTTTTTTATGCATGCATGCTCCTACAAACAATGCAAACTAAAATACAAAAGAAACTTACAAAAGAAAGAAACTAAAATACAACCTAGAAGAAAACTAAATGCACCACTTAAAACAAAACTAGAACAAAAACTACGATTAAAAATCTATACAAAGCAAAAAAAAAAAAAACAAACACACCAAACAAAAACAAAAAAAAACAGGCATCAGATGCCAAATATAATAACTAACTCCCATATGCTTGAATCACACATTGCCGTCAATGTGGGCACATCATAATGAAAAGGGGAAGGGGAGTAGCAGAAATCAGGATCAGAGGGGAGGAGGTGGAGGATTATGGGGTGGTTGTCCATATGAGATATGCCAATCTCACCAAATCTCTAGATATGCCCTATAGCCTTGGAATTATTGGGTCTGAGAAGGAAGCAATCCATAAAGCTCATCATGACGCTCTTGGACAAAGTCCCAAAGAGCGGCACTCTCTGAAGCTACAAAGGCTCGAAGGAAAACTTGCTCCTCTTGAATGGACCTAAGGGTGGCTTGAATATCCGAATAGTCGGGTGAGGGTAGTTGAGAGGAAGAACTAGGTTCTGCTTGACTAAAGTGAGGGACGGGTTGGTGAGGTACCAGTCGAACTACCTCGTCATCACCAGGCACCCAGTAAAGGTTACCTCGGTGAAGCAAAGTAGTACGATCGACATTAAGAAGCGGCAAAAGCCGGTATCCAGGGTAAATCCAACACAAACGACTAGCCTCATCTTTGCATAAGTTCATAATCTCAAAAGCAGCTTAGTCAGGCTTCTCAAACCCAGAAACTCTGTCCTCGGGATTGGGCTCAACGCTCAAGAATCTAGCAATAGTAGTTATTATTCCACCTACGACTATCCTACCTTTAGTGCTAACAGCACTATGTAATTGCCTAGCTAAGAATGAACCAAGATCAAGTTGGGCACCATCTAGCATGTAGGATAGAAAGTACAACTTAGAAAGTCTTGGGACATTTAGACTATCATCCCGAGCAAACAAAGAACAAGCAAGGATATGCTGAGCAACTCTAATGCAGGGGTTCGTAATATGCGTACGTTTAGATGAACTGGTACTGTACCTAATACTCCCTGAAAGTTCACCCCAAAATGCATTCGGGTTGAATTTACGGGAGACTTGGCGGTGCGATAAGTCCATGCTAGGGGGAAATCTAAAAATACTATTGAAGGTACCTAAGTTCAGTTCATACAATTATCCCTGAAAATAAAATGATATATATCCAGCTTGATGTTGAGGTCCTCTAGTGACCTCGACATGGAGTGTACTCAAAAATTCAAAGGTCAGGCCCCTGTATGTATGCTCTTTGAGTTCTAAAAAGTGGCTCATACCACCTCTAGCAAACAACCAATGAATATCATCCAATATTCCCAACTGGGCTAACAAATCCTCATCATAGTATCTAGTTGCTACTACTACACGTTCATTCAAATAGCTATACCTAGCAATATGATCAGGAAGAAGGTGAAGAATGTTACCTCTAGCATGCGCTTTAGTTAACATTCTGGGCGTTTTATAAGGTCGGGGTGGTGCTTAACTTGATGAGCCAACCTCCGTGGTGCTCCTCTGCCTTTTGTTTGGTGCCATGGTTACAAAACTTAACCAAAAACAAAACTAAAACCAAAAGTAAGAACTAAAACCTAGAAAATTGAAGAAAATAAGTGAAAATGGGAAGAATTAGAGAGACAAAAGGATGGGTATGGTGGATGAATGAGGGTAAGATGAATTTTGAAGAAGAAGAAGAAAAGAGATGAGAATTTGTAGATGAAATGGAGAGATTAAGTGAAAAGAAGGAATTTGGTGTGAAAATGAAGAAAAATAGAGAAGATTTAGGGGAGATTGACGGTGTTGGTTATGGAGGTTTTAGAGAGGGAGAAGGGAGGAAGAGAGAGACAGTGTCGAGTGGAGAAAATGAAGTGAGAGGGAGGAGAAATGGCACCACAGTCAAAAGCCTAGACTGTAGCCCGTAGCTGCCCACCACGGACCGTGGGGCTCACCATGGAGGGTCCATAGTGTCTGCTAATACTCGTTTTCTTCTATTTTTTTTGGGTTGGCACCCACGGTTGTATTACTGGTGTTCCTACTGTGGTGCCAACATTTTATTGATATATGTATATATATTTTTCTTTTTTTCTTTTTCTGCTTTTTGTTATTTTTCCTAGAACAACTAAAATGAAATTTTAAAAATCAAAATTATAAAGAGGAAAGAGAAAGAAAGCTTGAGTTGCCTTCCAAGAACCGCTCCTTTAAGATAAAGAGCTTGACCCTTATTCTACGCTTGGTCTGGATCAGATGGTGTATGGACATTGGCTTTCTCCCGGACCACAGAATCAACTTTTTCAGTTGAAGGTACCACCACAGAAGTCCTGGCTGCGTGTCCTTCATCTTCATAACTAGGTCCCATAATGTGCTGTCTACATACAAGACAAATTGCTCTCTTAGCCCATCAGACGGGCTAACATCTACTTGCTCAACCCCTACCTTAAAATCGGCATCGAAATCTTCTAAAGTAGGCACAGAGAGAATAATTCATACAAACCTGCAATACTCACTTATTGAAGAATCATTAGAAATAAGGGCCTCAACCTCGGGCTTGCTAGATGGCATAAGTGTAGAGAACTCCACCCTCATATACCTGTGGTCAGGGTTCTCATATGAAATCCATTCAAAATCAGGAGGATCTTCATCATACAAGACATCCTCCATATTATATGTAGGGGAAAAGCGTAATGCATCTAATATGGAAGAATGAGGCGAAACCGCATCCTCCTTCCTATGACTAAACACAGCAAACCTCCCCTCTACCTTAAAAGAAATACGACCCTCTCTTACGTCAATATAACAACCAGCTGTCGCCAAAATGTGCCACCTAGAATAATTTGGGCATCATCCGTTTCAGCAATATCGACTACAATGAAGTCTTCTAACACCCAAATATCTCCTATATTGACTGGGACATCTTCCAACCTACCTATGGGTTGTGTTATAGAACCATCAGCCAACTGTAGTGAATAACGATCCTTGGTGTAGCTTGTGAAACAAAGAGTAAGGCATTATGCTGACACTTGCACCTAAATCACATAGCCCTTTCTCAATTTCTACCTTCCCTACAACGTATGGGATAGAAAAACTACCTGGGTTAGGAAGCTTAAGGGGAAAAATGGTGGGGACCTGAATAGAATTATTCTCTATAAATGTTACAGGCCACTATAATTGCTCTCCTTTCTACCAGTCATAGTTATCTCTTCACCCTCTTCCTTTGGTACTTCCTCAGAGTCAGTTATGTCCTCTTCATCCGCTTTCATGGTGACACAGTTACAATGCTCATAAGGGTTGGTTTCAGGCTTACTGGGAAGTCTATCTGGGGGTGCAGATGAAAAAGCGGCTTTTTAGGCAACCTAGGTCTCTAACATCCTATTATGAGTTGTAAGCACATCAACCTTGGTGGCCAATTGCTTAATGTACTCATCCTATTTCTGTTGTGACATAAGCATGTTTTCCATCATTAACTCTAAATTTAACTTTTGGGGCATCTACGAAGGGAATGGGGTCCTTTGAAAACCAGGAGGTACTCTAGCATTCATGGGGGGCATATTCACAGGGTTTGGATTCGACCTATAAGAGAGATTCGGGTGATTCTTCCAACCTTGATTATAGGTATTAGAGTAAGGGTCGTTAGTTAGTCTTGGGTTGAAATTTTGAACATAATTAACTGCATCGGGGCCCTGGAAAAAAGGGCTTCTAGCTAGACAGTGCAAAGATGTATGCTCAATTGAACCATAAATCTCACAAGGGGAAAGGGTGCTAGAGTTTACAGTATTAACATTCAGTTGGTCCAGTCTTTTAATCATAACATCTACTTTATTAGAAAGTAAAGTAAAAGCATCAATTTCAAGCTTACCTCCAACCTACCTGGGTTAGGCTCGTTCAGTGGACCATTGAAAGTTATTAAGCGCCATTTCCTCAATAAGGTTATAGACTTCATCCTCAGTCTTGCTCATTAAAGTTCCTCCTGCTGCCGCATTAATAGTGGACCTCACAGCTTGGGTCACACCGTTATAAAAGACTTGAATAATCATACAGTACTGTAGACCATGATAGGAACACAAATGCAGTAAATCTTTAAAATGCTCCTTGGCTTCATAGAGCGTCTCATCCTCTTTTTGTAGGAAGTTGGTGATTTGATTTCTGAGGCTCGCTGTCTTGCTAGGAGGGAAGAATTTGGTGAAGAAAGCTCTTGTCAACTTGTCCCAAGTGGTTACGCAACGAGACGGCAAAAAGTGCAACCAAGCCCTCGCTTTATCCCTCAATGGAAAAGAGAATAGGCACAGGTGAATCGCATCACTGGAGACTCCATTTAACTTTAGCGTATCATACACCAATACCGAGAGGTGTAGATTCGGGTCTTCCAAAGGAGTTCTACCGAATTGAGATTGCTGCACCATGGAAATATGTGCTGGCTTGAGCTCGAAGTTGCTGGGATCTACAGCAGGCCGAGCTATGCTTGAGGCAATCCCTTGGACTCCGAGAGTGACGAAATCACAAAGGGTCCTTCTTTCTTCACCTGCCATGCTTGAAGTCCTTCGTGCTTCACGCCTTTGTTCTTCGATCTTTTGCTTTTTCCTCCTTAAGTGAAAAGTCCCCTCAATTTCTTGATCGGGCTTGTACAAAATCAGACTTTGCATAAACTAGGAAAAATTCCTGCAAGCACTTTCACTAATACTACCAGTGCAATTAAACAAGAAAAAGAAAATAACAAGAAAACAAAACAAAGTAAAACAATAAAAATGCTTAGTCACGTTCTCAAGACAATACTCAATAGAAGCAATTTAGTCCCCGGCAACGGCGTCAAAAGCTTGATTAACACTACCGCAAGCGCATGGGTGCTCATAGTATAGATAGAGATATCGTTCCTCAGGGATTAAAGTAATCTATCGAGCTTAGTCTTATCAGAATATGCGAAGCAAAACTCAATTCAAGTAGATTCGATTAACTACAGCGAATAAACTTATTTAAATCAATAAAAGAAAAACTTCTAGGAATTTTCGCAGTTATGGAAGAGAATTGGATTAAAATGAATAAACATGTGCTATTCTCTAATTAGTTAACTCCAAAGACTTGTCATCTTGTCAAGAGCTTGATCTATTCTTTCGAAATCATTCAAATTTACCTAAACTAAGCAAACGTTGTTCTTGCAAACTAATTTGACTTAATCCAAATTTAATATATTCGATTACTTACTAGCTCTCGCAACATATAAATCTCTCTTTCGAGACGAAGTTATGCTATGTCTATTCAAGTAGTCCAACAACTAAATGTCGTTTTTCAAATGTTCACGCGATTGTTTCAAATGTGCAAGTAAATTTTTGCCAAAAATCAACTCACAACTTTAATAACACTTGATAGAATGAAATTAAACCAATCACAAAAATAAGCATAATTCTTTAAAAATTAAACCATGATCCAATAACAATTCCAAAACTACTAAATCCCGAGACTAAGAAAACTACTCAGACATGATAACAGATAAACTAACCAAAAAAAGATCGGTGAAATCTTGAGCGAAAGGGACTCGATTGCGATGGTCTTCACCAAGGGCTTGGAACCGCTTTAGGATCAAAACTCTCACACTCAAAACTCACTCAAAGCTAAACTAAGAACAAAATTTAAGAGAAAACTAATCTAAACTAAACTACTTGCTTGCTTTGCTTTGGAGTTGAAGTTAACTGCTTTGGAATGTTGTAGAACGTCTCTATTTATAGAGAATTTCAGTTGATCTTAGCCACACAGCGGATGGAAAACGAAGAGGCAATAGTTACAGGCACACCACGGTCCGTGGGCTCCATCACGGGCTGACCGTAGTCTATGCTG
The DNA here is from genome assembly GCA_029747015.1 of Carnegiea gigantea. NCBI lineage: Eukaryota > Viridiplantae > Streptophyta > Magnoliopsida > Caryophyllales > Cactaceae > Carnegiea > Carnegiea gigantea. Next base: position 142,264 of record JAKOGI010001770.1, read on the forward strand.
GATCTAGAATTTTTGCTTTTTCTTTGCTCTACAGTCATGGCATAACATGGATGACCGTGGAGGAGGCCAAAACACGGCCATTAAAGGGCAAATGCTGGATCAAAAGACTAAAAATCCTGCAAAACACATAAAATAACTATAACCAAGCATAAATCGAGAATAGGGGAGTAAATAACATCATTAAGCATAAAATTCTCCTAAATGAGGCAAAATAGCCCTAAAAAGGTGTACATATAAAGCACTTATCATGTATATTCTCAGGGGTATCATTTTCATTCTTTCAACTCAACTTCATGGGAGGTAAGCTACATACAAATTCATGCATCGCAAGGTGCTTTTTTGGTCCCACTTTTTGAATTTCATAATAACGGCACTTTATAGAGTTTCATTGAACTAGAAAGTGCCTCATCCAAATGGGTTTTCCAAATGGGGATCAAGAGTACTATGCATTTCAAAGGGAAAGAGCCAAGCTTAAAAACAACTCAAGCTAGTTCTGTTTTCTGTCTTGTCTTATGCAACATGTAGTCCAAGATTGTCATCCACTTAAACTACTACAAGCTAGCTTTTTAGAAAGCTAATAAACTACTTTTGGGTCATGTAATTTATTTCAAGTCTAGTCAAGTTGTAGTTGTCAAAATAAGGTATAGAAGCCAAAGTGCTAGTGTTGCCAGTACGTCCAGCTTATTTGGTCAGTTTTATGGTAAATATTTCCTTAGCTTGGATGCTTCATTTTGGGTGTATGAGTAGTCATATGAAAGCAGAGGAAGTCTATTTTATCCTTATGTAATTAAACTTGGTTCGAGTCAAGAGGTGGTAAGAGGAAAAGACCATTGTTCCTATGCTACCAGTTTCAACACTAGAAAATACCTCTTCTCACTCCTAACAAAGGATTTTGATTTGATTCAATTTTAAAAATAAAATAGACATGCCAAAGTGTATGATAAGTTTTGAAACATCCATTTTGAGCAAGTAAATAGAAAGTTGCAGCTTTTACAAGTTCAAGGTTCTGTAGATTAACCCAATAGCACATTGGGTAGAACTTTAATGGCTTGCACCAAGAAGAAAGGAATGTGTGGATTGCCGTAAGTTGACCCTAAGACAAAGTTCAAGATGTCCTCTTTTTAGGGAGTCAAGAATCACTCAAATTGGACTTCATTTGCTCCCTCAAAGGCATGGACAAAGTCTAAAGGTCAAAGCTGTTAGTTCATCCCTGCACATCCCCAGTTTTTTGCACCTTGTTTCCTTAATGTCTTTTGGGTTTATAGGGGATTTCATTAGCACATCCTCAATTTAAAGAAGTGTACTTTCCAATAAAGCAAGTTTCATGCAATTTGGAGGTCATTTGGTCTACCAATCAGTCCACAAAATCAAGTGTGGAGCTTTGCCCAGTTTCTGCCCAATTTTAGAAACGAAAGCTCATTTTGGGTTCAAACATATTCAACCCATCATCCAAGTTTTACGGCTTGAAAATAAACTAAAAATTTTATCAAGTGGCCATAAAATTCTAGGCTAAATGACACACAAGCTTAACTTTTATCCAGCCAAAGAAGGAGGGAAACCCTCTTTAATTACCTGGTTAAAGAGCAAATGGCAGCACGTTGTGATTATGGCTTGTATTTGGGTTCTCAGGGGTCATCCACTGGCAAGATTACTTGATTATGGGCTAAGATAGCTGATCGAGTCTTCTCAAGCCATAACTCGACACCTAAGACCTCAAGATTAGCAGTTAAAGAGGTGTCAAGTTGAGATTTCATCCATTATTTTTGTGGCTGTTTTTGAATCAGAATTACATATGGTTTAGCTTGCTTTAATTTGAATTATGGCTATTGTATTAAGTGAGGGAAGCAAAATAGATGGCTTATATAAAACCTCTTATTTTTGCTTGTAAAAATCAGATTATGAGTTTAAGAAAAAGCTTAAGTGAAAACTCTCTTGCAAAGTTAAATCTCTTATGTTAAATTCCTAAGTGCAGTATCTCTAAGTCAGTTCCTTAGAATGGTGTTCTCCTAGGTCCAAATCAAACTTCTTAGTGGTGCTTTTGGTATAATTAGGGAGCTTGGTGTTCGGATGAACCCTTGAGGAGTTGGTGGTAGTGATTTTTTACATCCATCAATCCCCTTAAGTCTAGTTCTTATCTCGCTATGTGTGGATTCATATGGTTGAGTTAAGTTCATATCTTGTACATCTATGTTTCTATATCTTTATTCTGTTCTCTGTTTATATTTTTATAATCTAAAACAAAAAACACGAAAATTCTGTCCAAGTTCTCTGCTTCAAGTGCAAAATAGATTGAGGTTCTTTCACCCTCATTTGGATGTATTTGAGGTGCCGATTCGTACATCATTTGGTATTAGAGCTTGGCTACCCTCCTTGACCTTATTTGTTAGCCTAAACACATCCTAAACCAAGCACAAGCTAATCCACAAAGAACTTGAATGTTATGTCCTTAGGAAGGGATAGAAAGAAGCTAGTCAAGTTAAAATATAAACTTGATAGCCTTGAGTTAGGCATCCAACAATAGGGTCTCAAGCTTCAATGCCTCATCTTGGACAAGGAAGGTGAACTAGGGCAACCCTTGATGAATGATGGCATGAAGATAATGAGGTGAATTAAAGCCTACGTCTAGGATTCGATTGGCATGAGGTAGAAGAACTCTAAGTGTCCAATTTAGAGCCAGGTGGGGTTGTTGAAGGATTTGAGCAGCTCATGATTCAAGAAGAATGCCCCCATTCTAAACATGAATTGAGGATAATTCTTTTTGAAGTTTAAGGGTATCACTTTCATTCTCTCAACTCAACTTCAACGGAGGTAAGCTACATACAAATTCATGCATCGCAAGGCTCTTCTTTGGTTTCACTTTTTGAATTTTGTGATAAAGACACTTTATGGAGTTTTATTTGAACATTAAAGTGCCTTATCCAAAGGGGTTTTCCAAATAGGGATTAAGAGTACCATGCATTTAAAAGGGAAAGAACCAAGCTCAAAAACAGCTCAAGCTAGTTTTGTTTTCTGTCTAATTTGGTGCAACATATAGTCCAAGCTTGTCATCCACTTAGACGGCTACAAATTATCTTTTTAGAAAGCTAATAAATTCTACCTTTGGGTCACATAATTTATTTCAAGCCAAGTCAAGTTGTAGTTTTTAAAATAAGGCATAGAAGACAAGGTGTCAATGCTGCCAGTACGTCCAGTTTATTTACTCAATTGTGTGGTAAATATTTCCTTAGCTTGGATGCTTCATCTTAGGTGTATGAGTTGTCATGTGAAAGCTTAGAAAGTATATTTAATGCATGTAATTAAATTTGGTACAAGTCAAGAGTTGGTAGCAGGAAAAGACCATTGTTCCTATGCTGCCAATTTCTGCACCAGAAAATACCACCTCATTTGAGGTAGTTGGTTCTCACTTCTCACAAAGGATTTTGACTTGATTCAAATTGGAGAATAAAATAAACATACAAAAGCGTACTATGAATTTGAATCATCCATTTTCAGTAAGTAAACAGAATGTTACTACTTTTAGACTTTTAAGGTTCCACAGATCAGCCCAGCAGCATATCAGGTGGAAAATTAATGGCTTGCACCAAGAAGAAAGGAATGTGTGGGTTGCTACAAATTGAACCTAAGACAAAGCTCAAATTTTTCACTTCTTAGGAAATCAATAATCACTCAAATTAGACATCATTTGGTCCCTCAAAGGCATGAAAAAATTTGAAGGTCAAAACTGCTAGTTCATCCCTGCACATACCCAATATTTTACACCTTGTTTCCTTAATGTCTATTGGGTTTAGAAGGGATTCCATTCACGCATCCTTAATTTCAAGAAGTGTCCTTTCCAATAAAGTAAACTTCATGCAATTTGGACGTCATTAATTAGTCCACAAATTCAAGTGTGTACCCTTGCCCAATTTTTGCCCAGTTCCGAAAATGGAGCTTATTTTGGGTTCAAGCATCCTCAACTCATTTTCCACTTTTATGGATCGAAAATATAATTAAAATTTTATCACGTGGCCATAAAAATTCAAGGCTAATTACACACAAGCTCAGCTTTTATTCAGCCAAAAATTCTCTTTACCCGATTAAAGAGCAAGTGACAGCATGTTGTGATTATGACTTGTATTTGGGTTCTCAAGGGGTAATCCACTTGCAAGAGTACTTAATTATGGGCCGAGACAGCTGAATGGCCCTTCTTTAGCCATGACTCGACTCCTAAGACCTCAAGATTAGCAATTAAAGAAGTGTTAAGCTAAGATTTCATCCATTGTTTTTGTGGCTGTTTCTGAATCTGAATTACATGTGGGTTAGGTTGTTTTAATTTAAATTATGGCTGTTGTATTTAGTGAGGGAGAGTGGAATAGAAGGCTTGTATAAAGCCTCTCATGTTTAGCTTGCAAAAATCATATTACGAGTTTAAGAAAAAGCTTGAGTGAAAACTCTCTCACAAGGGTGGATTCTCTTATGTTAAATTGTTGTATCTCTAAGTCGGTTCCTTAGAGTGGTGCTCTCTTAGATCAAACTCCTTAGTGGTGCTTTTACTTTATCTAGGGGCACAATTTGAATGAACCCTTAAGGAGTTTGGTGGTGGTGATTTTCTTTATCCGTCAATGCCCTTAAATCTAGTTCTTATCTCTTCAAGTGTGGATTCATTTGGGTGAGTAAAGTTCATATCTTTTGCATCTTTATTTCTATCTCTTCATTCTCTTCTCATTTTATCTTTTTATAAGCTCAAAAAGTACATAAAAATTCTGTTCAAGTTCTCTCCTTCAAGGGCAAAATAGATTAAGACTCTTTCACCCTCATTTGGATGTGTTTGAGGCTCAGATTCGTGCATTATTTGGTATCAAAGCTTGGATACCCTCCTTGGCCTTATTTACTAGCCTAAACACATCCTAAACCAAGCACAAATAATCCATAAAGAACTCGAATGTCATGTCCTTAGGAAGGGAGTGAAAGAAGCTAGTCAAGTTAAAACATGAACTTGATAGCCTTAAGTAGAGGCCCAACCATGGGGCCTCAAACTTCAATCCCTCATCCCTAGTAAGGAAGGCGAACTAGGGAAACCCTTAATCTTTAATGAACGATGCCATGAAGATAATGAGGTGAATTGGAACCTACCTCTAAGATTTGATAGGCATGAACTCGACAAACTCTAAATATCTGATTTGCGGCCATGTGAGGTAGTTGAAGTATTTGAGCAACTATTGATTCAAGAAGAATGCCCTCAATCAAAACAAGAATTGAGGACAATTCTTTTCAAAGAAAGAGGGTTTGATGTGTATTTTCAAGGGTGTCATTTTTATTGTTTTAACTTAACTTCATATGAGGTAAGCTACATACAAATTCATGCATTGCAAGGCTCTTCTTTGGTTCCACTTTTTGAATTTCATGAGAAAAGACACTTTATGGAGATCAAGAGTGTCATGCATTTCAAAGGGAAAGAACCAAGCTTAAAAATAGTTCAAACTAGTTCTGTTTTCTATGTGATATTGTGTAGCACATATTCCAAGCTTGTCATCCGCTTAGACTTGCTGCAGGTTGGGTTTTTAGAAAGCTAATAATGTCTATGTTTGGTTCATGTAATTTATTTTAAGCCAAGTCAAGTTGTAGCCGTAAAAATAAGGTATAGAAGCCAAAGTGCCAGTGCTGCTAGTGCGTCCAGTTTATTTGCTCAGTTTCGTGGTAAATATTTCCTTAGCTTGGATGCTTCATTTTAGGTGTATGAGTAGTCATATGAAAGCTCAAGAAGTTTTTATTATGCTCATGTGGTTCAATTCAATACAAGCCAACAGCTGGTAGGAGGAAAAGACAATTATTCCCATGCTGCCAATTTCAGCACTGGAAAAAGACCGCCTCAAGTAAGCCAGCCGGTTCTCACTCCTCATCAAGGATTTTGATCTGATTCAACTTGGAGAATAAAACATAAATGCCAAAGTGTCTAAAAATTTTGAATCATCCATTTTCAGCAGCTAAACAAAACGTTACAGCTTTTAGAATTTTAAGGTTCTGCAGATCAGCCCATCAACACATCAGGTAAAACTTTAATGGCCTGCAGCAAGAAGAAATGAAAGTGTGGGTTATTGAAAATTGACCTCAAGATAAATTTCAAGATGCCCTCTTTTCAAAGAATCATAAATCACTCAATTTGGACATTATTTGATCCTCAAAGGCATGGAAAAAATCTGAACATCAAAACTGCCAGTTTATCCCTATACATACCCAGTTTTGTGCATCTTGTTTTCTTAACGTATTTTGGGTTTAGAAAGGTTCCCTCCACCTCATCCTTAAGTTCAAGAAGTGTCCTTTCCAATAAAGCAAGTTTCATGTAATTTGGAGGCCATTTCGTCTATCAAATTAGTCCACAAAATCAAGTGTGCTGTTCTGCCTAGTTCTAGAAATGAAGCTCATTTTGGGTACAAACGTCCTCAACTCATTTTCTACGTTTTATGGCTTGAAAATAAACTAAACATTTATCAAGTGGCCATAGAAATTCAGGGCTGAATTAACACAAGCGCAGCTTTTATCTAGCCAAAGACGAGGAGAAACTCTCTTTGCCCGGTTAAAGAGCAAATGGCAGCGTGTTGTGATTATGACTTGTATTTGAGTTCTCAAGGGATCATCCACTTACAAGAGTACTTGATTATGGGATAAGACACCCGTATGGTCCTTCTCAAGCCATAACTCAACACCTAAGACCTCAAGATTAGCAATTATAGAGGTGTCAAGCTAAGATTTCATCCATTATTTTGGTGGCTATTTTTGAATTTGAATTACATGCGGTTTAGCTTGCTTTAATTTAAATTATGGATGTTGTATTGAGTGAGAAAGGGGTAGAACGGAAGGCTATGTAAAATCTCTCATGTTTTGCTTGTAAAAATCAGACTATGAGTTTAAGAAAAAGCTTGAGTGAAAACTCTCTTACAAGGGTTGATTCTCTTATGTTAAATTCGTAAGTGCTGTATCTCTAAGTTAGTTCCTTAGAGTGGTGTTCTCTTATGTCAAAATCAAACTCGTTAGTGGTGATTTTGCTGTATCTAGGGAGCTTAGTTTGGATGAACCCTTAAGGAGTTTGGTGGTCGTGATTTTCTGTATCCATCAATCCCCTTAAGTATAGTTCCTATCTCTCCAAGTGTGGATTCATTTCAGTGAGTTAAGTTCACATCATTTACATCTTTATTTCTATCTCTTCATTCTCTTCTCTTTTTATCTTTTTATAAGCCCAAAAAAAACATGATAATTATGTTCAAGTTCTCTCCTTCAAGTGCAAAATGGATTGAGTCATCCTCAATTGGATGTGTTTGAGGTTCATAGTTTTACATCACATTCTTTGGTCTAAATAAGACTTTGTCTGTGATACTCACTAATAATTTGAATTTGGACCAAGAGATTCAACTTCTGGACTTGTTAAGGGAAAACAAAGAAGTACTACGGTGGGCCTTAGGAGACATTCGTGGCATTAGTCCCACTATAGTATAACATCGCATACACCTTGAGGACAATGCAAAACCTTATCGGGATAGACAAAGAAGATTGAACCCCACGCTTTAAGAAATGATAAAGAAAGAAATCCTTAAGTCGTTGGATCATGACATTATTTACTGCATCTCAGATAATAAGTGGGTGAGCCCTATCTAAGTTGTTCCTAAAAAGGTTGGTATAACTGTGGTCAAGAACGATAAGGGTGAGCTCATTCCCACAAGAATCCAATCAGGGTGGAGGGTATACATTAATTATCGAAAATTGAACTCTGTCGCTAGGAAGGATCACTTTCTCTTGTTCTTCTTGGACCAAATGTTGGAGAAATTAGCCGGATGAGCTTTCTATTGCTTCCTTAACGGCTATTTCGGCTATACCCAAATTCCTATTGGCCCTGAAGACCAAGAAAAGATCACATTTACATGCCCCTTTGGCACTTACACCTTTAGGAAGATGGCTTTTAGTCCTTGCAATGCCCCAACCATTTTTCAAAGATGTATGATCTTAATATTCTCCGATTTAGTTGAGCAATGCCTTGAGATTTTCATGGATGAGTTCTCCATGTACAGAGACTCTTTTGACGATTGCTTAGCTAACTTGGGAAAAGCGTTGAGAAGACATCGGGATAAAAAGTTGACTCTTAATTGAAAAAAATGTCATTTCATAGTTAAGAAAGGGATTATCTTGGGCCATATTATCTTTAGCGAGGGTATAGAGGTAGAAAAAGTGAAAGTGGATTTAATTGCAATCCTCGCCCTCTCTACTTGTGTAAAGGATATACGGATCCTTTCTTGGGCATGCTGGTTTTTACTAGAGATTCATTAAGGACTTTAACAAGATTGCTAAGCCCTTATCTTCCCTCCTAGTTAAGGAGATGCCCTTCCACTTCTCCAACGATCGTGAAGTGGTGTTTACAAAGCTTGAGGAGGCACTTACTATGGCAGGTATGTTACATCCTTTCATTTGACAAAAATCTTTTAAACTCATGTGTGATGCATTAGACTATGCGGTCAAGGTAGTTCTGGGACATAGAATTGATAAGAAGCCCCATGCAATTTACTATGTGAGTCATACTTTGAATGAGGTTAAGTGAATTACACTGTGACTCAAAAGAATTCTTGGCGATTACCTCGTAGGGTCTCATGTAATTGTTTTGACTGACCATACCACCTTGAAACATCTAATGGAAAAGAAAGATGTAAAGTCTAGGCTATTTAGGTGGATTATGCTTCTATGAGTATTTGATTGTGAGATCAAAGATAGGAAGGTTTCTAAGAACCCGATAGTAGCTCACCTATCTAGCCTGGTGACTAATGATGTAAGTGAGTCTCCCATCTCTAATTGTTTCCCTGATGAGCAATTGTTTAGGGCTCAAGTGGAGCCATGGTTTGTTGACATAGTGAACTATCTAGTGACTGGGGAAATGCCTGGGGGTGGAATAAGGATGATAGAGATCGATTTCTTTCCATGGTTCGATTCTTTATATGGGACGACCTTTAGTTGTTTAAATATTATCTGGACCACATCTTAAAAGATGTGTCCCTGATGAGAACTTTTAGAGTGTCCTCTCCTTTTGCCATGATTAATCTTATGGAGGACACTTTAGTGGGAAAAAGACCGCTGCGAAGATTCTTCAAAGTGGATTCTATTGGCCTACCTTATTTAGAGATGCCTATGAGTATTGTAAAAAATGCTTGCGTTGTCAAAAAATGGACAAGATAAGTAGGAAACACATTATGTCACTCACCCCTATCATTGCTGTAGACATATTTGATGTATGGGGTATAGATGTTATGAGTCCATTTCCGAATTCGTTTGGGAATGAGTACATTCTCTTGTGTGTAGATTATGTGTCAAAATGGGTAGAGGTCATTCCCACGAGGACAAATGAGTCCAAGGTGGTTGTGAGAATTTTACGAGAAAATATTTTTGCTAGGTATGGGATGCCTAGGGCTATCATTAGTAATTAAGGGACCCATTTCGACAATATGTCCTTTGATGCACTCCTTAAGAGGTACTCAATCCTCCACCACATGGCAACCCCATACCATCCATAAACTAACGGTTAAGTAGAGGTTTCGAATAGGTAAGTCAAGCAAATTCTTGAAAAGACTATGAATAGGAAGAGGAATGACGGATTAGCTGATTGATGCACTTTGGGCCAATTGAACAGCTTTTAAAACCCCTCTGGGCGTGTCGCCCTATAGGGTGGTCTTTTGGCGTCTATGCCACCTTATCGTTGAGCTCGAACATAGAGCTTAGTGAGCAATTCGGGCCCTAAACTTTGACTTGACAGACGAGAGTGAGGAACGGAGGCTTAGTTTCAACGAGTTGGAAGAAATTAGGCGAGAAACATATGATAACACTCACTTAAGCAAAGAGTGCGGCAAATTCTTTCATGATAAACTCATCCATAGAAAACAGTTTTCCCTTGTTAAAAAGTGCTACTATATGATTCTAGCCTTCATTGGTTTCCAAGAAAGTTATGGTTTAGGTGGGTTGGTCCCTATATTGTGGTTAAAGTGTTTCCACATGGAGCGGTCGAAATTAGGGATCCCACCAAGGACCAAGTGTTCAAGATGGATGGGCATATATTGAAGCCTATGCTAGAACTACCGAGTGAAGACGATGTAGAGTGTATCTTTCTCCACAAACCTCGTCCCTCCGAGTAGTCATGTTTTAAGTCATTGTACAAATGTGCATAGTGCACACAAGTGTGTGGATGTTGGGGGAAAAAAAAGAAAAAAGTGAAAAATCTAAGAAAATTTGTGGGAAAAAATTTGAAAATTTAAAAAAATGATGAAAAAAGTGAAAGTAGAGAAAAGAATAAAATGAGGGAGAGAAAGGAGAGAAAGAGAGGTTTAAAAAGAAAAAAAAAGAGAGAATTTTGAGTGAAAAAAGGATTTGGAAATCAGAAAAATTAAAAAAAAAAAGGGTATTGGTAGAGATTTGGCATGGTACCCTCGTGCGAGGAGGCACGAGCGTGCCAAGGACAAACAGAAAAAAAGGTAACAAGGGATTTGGCACGGGGCATGGGCACGATCATGCCACTTCCGGTTTGTGCTAAACCACAATTTTCACGCTTCTTCATTTCTCCACCTTCTTTGAATATGAGCCTCAAAAGGCTAAGTAGAGTGTTTTTCGGAAAAGAAAGAAAGCCTTTAAATGTACATATCCTGCGCATGTTTTATGAACATGTTTCCAAGTATAGTTTAAATGAAATTTCAAAGGAAGTATGGTTACATCCTAGTAAGGAATCGAACATTTAAGCTTTTAAAGGTGCATATCTTATGAAATAATGTTTCTTGTCAAGTGTTTCTTACCAATTTGGATGTTTCAGAAGCTTTTAGAAAGAATTATAAGCTTTAAAGAAGTTAGCGTGATTTATAAACCATTCGTGGAATATATAGAGAGTTACTATGTTTTCAAAAGTGTGTTTGAAAGCATCATATTCATTCCTTGTGCTACTTGATTACGTGCCTGAATGCTTGTTAGAAAAGAAGATTGGCCATTAAGGGCTCAGGAATGAGTAAGGGGCCAGCATGAAGCATAAGGGTGGTAACCTTTCCTTGGGGTTATGATTGCCTAATATGATTGCAGTATACAAATACGTGATATGTGACTATTATTGGTATTATTACCTGCAAATGGTTTTGGTTTTTAAGGAGTAGGGGAATTCTCACTGAGCGAGTGGTTGCTTATCACATTGCTTTTTCCCCTTTTTCCCTAGGCTTCTGTTATGACAGGTGAAAGTTAAGCCACTTACGCCAAGTTGGAGTTTACCCCTGCTTAAAAACGTGTCATGTGTACTATATAGAAGTAGATTCATGTGATTAACAATGTAGTATAACGTATTCCTAGTTTGTAATTGTTGTAAACTAAGTTTTCTAGCTCATATAATGCATATTATTTATGAGTCGCTCTGTATGGCTGTATGAGCCAACCATCTAACTAGTTAGATGTCTTCTTGGTCAGAGTTAGCTGTATTTTGGAATGTAAACTTGAGTACTCTGGATGTGTGATCCATAGAGTTGTATGTTTGATTTCCTTCTTTAATAATGAACTTTATGGTTGTTGTACTACGGGCGAGTAACACGTAGAGTGGTGGACACCGACGTGTAGCTGTGGAGCTTGTTTTATAAGTTTTATATGTTTCCATTCAATGCAGGGAGTTGTTATAAGGCTTTTACCTGGGAAATGACCAATTTTCGGGCGAAACTCTATCCATTTTGCCCCAGAGGTTAGGTAGAAATCAAGAAAACGTAATGCTGCTAGCCCTAGGGGTTGGGGGCATTATACGATGGTATAGAGCAAGGTCCTGCGACCATAGGCCATGACTTGAGTCTTGCATTTGATATAATTAGCTAGGAATGCGTTCACAATGATGTGATATATGTCTACTTTGTATGCAAACGTGACTTTTATGTGAACTTTAGTGCATTTAGTTAGTGGTGTGTAGCTTGAGTAAGCTGATTGATTAGATGAAAGAACCATTTGCTAAGGCGTAGGCTAAGGGGCTCGTATTCTCCTGGATAAGTTTAGTGTTAGCTCAATCAAAAGTTATTTTGCTTATGCGCCTTGGCGATTTAAATAAAAAGTCTCAAGCACATGTGGTTTAAACTCAAATAACTAAGAATATTTTAACCACAAGCTCATTCTTGCCCCTTAAGTACGATTTGCTCCTCGGCCCTCATAATAGAGTGAGCAGATGCACTTAATGGTTGGTAGAGGAAAAGTTAGAAGCAGTTAAACCATCCTCCTTTTAAAACATAGAGGCCTGAAAGTTAAGACCCATCCTAAATAATGAGTTAAGGTCTTTCTTTCGCATTTAAGACGTTTCTAATTATCTGGTTAGGCCTTACTGTTGCATCTGAAGACTTGTATTTGCTTTACATTGATGTTTCAAATACCTACATTCCAATATGCATTCGTTGCTTGATGTGTTCATGACAAGTTATTAGTAAGTGATTAAAGATTATTTTCTTGACTAAAAGTTCTTTTAAATGATACCCCTTTTGCGTAATTTCTCAATTGCTAAAGGAATGATGTGAGAACTTCATATGTGCTTGTGTCAATATGGGCGATTGTGATAGAGTCTAGTTGATTGTTGCCTAAGTATTATTTCTAGCCTTCATATATGTGCCACTAATGCTTAGATAAGGTCCTAACCCGAACTGTCATTTACATAAAGAATCTTCCTTATTTCCCATCACGTAACCACTTTTACTCAGGAGTCGGCTAAGCATTATGCCCATCGGGGCATGAATAACTATTCTTTGATAAGAATGATAGTGTCCTAGCTATATCAACCCCAACACACCTAGAATAGAGATAAAAGGAAGAACCTGACAGACTTTTGAATTGTTATACCACATGTATCACCTCGTCACCTCTTGAGGAGACGATCCATACCTTTCCAGCACTTTGTAAGCTTTAACAACAAATGTGTAAACCAAGAGTTTCTGAAGGAGATTGAACTGCCCCCTCCATACCATGAGTTCCTAAGACTCCTGCACCACCCCTGCGAGAAACAAGCAGCATAACACCTCAATGTGTATCTGCAAGACCAATAATGCCTTTGTTTTTACCCCTTGTTAGCTGATTGATGGCTAACTCCAAACAGTTGGAAAAACCTCGAGGCATAACCTAGACCTTAGGCTTTAGATGAGGGTAGCATTCATGTATATTTACCTAGATGTCTTTTCATGAGACGCTACTAGGAGCTCGAACGCTTTAAAGCATAATCATAGCACTACATACAATCTAAAGCCCATAGAAGGTTATATAGTTATTTAATTTCATTATTCTTGACCAGCTATGTGTTTTATGAATAAATTGTTGCACTTATTTATGTTCACTTAACTTGAGTCTGGATTGGTATATGACTTGATTATCCAGATGATTTAAGTTTCATAATTCACGGCATGGCATGACCTCTGACTCGTTGTTTCCATTTCGTAGATTCTATGATTCCATGTTATAACTGAATGACTGCATACACACATATTTGGAGCATGATGAGACAACCCTAGAAACCTGCATTCACATCTTCTTGTCCTTATATGTTTGATCAGAGTAGCGCAGCAGAGGCGTATGGGCCCACATCCGACAGGTCCTCGGAATGTCGGTTGCATATATTTTCATTTTGTGAATTGCTTGTTATATGCATACTAGACGGTTTCATGTTACTCATGATTCTTAGGCTCGAGAATGCTAAATTGCTGATACTATGCGATGCTGATGTGCTTAAATGATGCTATGTGGTGCTGTGTGATGTTCTTATTACTTTAATGTGTTATAGAAGTCTGCAAGTTAACCGTAGTGATCCTAAAGGTAACTTGGATTCATGATTTAGAGTGAGACTAGATGTGTATAACCTTGCGATGTTATTGCCCTATTTTTAGATTTCGAATTATGATATATGCGTATACATAGAGTGGTTGTTTCCTAAGCAAACTGAGTCTTGATAATTGAAAGTCTTTTTCCTTTTGATTATGTTTTTAAAAGCAAGTTTAGTATGGTTTTCTGCGCCAACTCATTTGTCCCTCTTCGATGCGATTTGCCCTCAACGCCTAAATAGAGTGAGTAGACACTTGAAAAGAATTGGCGAGGAGGAGACTGGATACCATATGTCCTTTTTCGGTTTAAATTGATTGTAAATGAGATTTTAGATTTTAGTCTAATTTGTGTAGACTGTGTCAAGTATGTGCACGTCTTAGGTACCCCCGCGTTCCCTATTTTACGTTAAGCTGGTCGTATTGCCTTTTACGTCGTAAAATGGTTACTTTTATTAACTATATAAGTTAAATTATTACTGATGTGCTTAAAGTGAACAGTAATTTTATTAAAATGAATAATTTTTGTCGCTATTAATGTTATTGTTATTAGTTCGTAAATGTTGTGATGGTTTTTAATAAGCATTAGTAAGGGTTATTATTGGGTACTAAGTCGAGTAGGAACCCGAATACGATTAGATTGTCAACCTTAGAAGTAGTTCAATGTTTATTAAATCGAACCTAGATATATTTAAGAACTATTAACTGACAAGAGATCGTATTATCGATTTGAGTTTAGTGTATGTAGTGCAAAATTTGACTAGCAGTGTTAAGTATTCAGCAGTTTGAAACCAAAAAAAGGGGGGATAAGGGTGGGGCATTTTTGTAAAATCGCAGAAGCCGCTTTCTTCTCCTCCTTCCAGGTCACGAGCCTCGACCCCCATTCCCCTCTCTCTCTGCTCTTCTTCTTCTTCCTCAGCTCATCTCCTCCATACACGCGCCACAAGCTTCACAAATCCACCAAATTTTTGCCACACCTAGCTTGCTTTGGCCCTCATTCGACCTTCCCCACAGGTAAACGAACCCATGGTGCGAATTTGAGTAGCAATCCAACGGTCTTTTGTTACGTTTTGGTGGGTCTGGGTGACGAATCAGGGCACAACATGTGCCCCAGTATGGCCATGCAATTTAGCTCGTTGTTGCCTCAAATCTTCTAAAATTGTGGGTAGAAGTCTTAACTTCAAGCACGTAATTCAACATCAAATTAGTGAGCGAGAGTTGAGTCAAAATTGCGTCTCGAATTACGTGAATTGGGCATGGTTGGGGTCTGTTTATGCGTGAGTGAGCAAGAGGTGAAGAATTAGAGTTGTTCAAGCCCGTAAAGTCGAGCCCATAGCCGTGAATCGAACCTCTAGCTTGGGATCAAGGTGAGGGTTCGTTTCCTCCTAATTACTACTATTTTAAACGAATTTAACCATGCTTAGTTGACGCATGTCAATTCTGAGTTTAGTAATTAGTTTGGGTGGAATTAGAATCGATATTGAGAAATCATAGGCATGGTGCTGATTTAGGATAATTACATGCTGATTTGATACATGGTTATATGAACCGATTAGTTGAAGGTTTTTAGGAATAACAAAATGTTATTATCGAGCTATCGTAGCATCAGTTTGTCACGCTTGAAATCTGTTTTGACGCTTAGGGATGCTAGTTAGGCAGTTGAAGTAATTGTGGAATAAACTGAATTATGTATAAAGATTATGGCTAAATCAATTTGGGCAAATTGATAGCCTATTCATGGTAACTTTATGGAATGCTATGCCTATGGGTGTTGGATTATGAAGTAGAAAACAGAATGTCATGTTAAAGTTTCTGTTGCATTAGTTAAGTATACATTAAACTCTATGTTGGTTTTTAAGCATGAATGTAACACCAATATTTGATCGTTTTATGTATTATTGGTTTGTGCATGTCAATGTTGAATCGAGCTTGGTGGTTGGATGGTTTGAGGTGGAACTAATGAGAAATTTGAGGTTCTTGTAGTCGTTGTTGTTTGAGGAGGGAGCCTGGGTTGTGATTACCGCAATTGTGTGGATTGCGAGGCCATGTGTGGCTTATGGGGCAGAACCTACCAAGTCGTGCTACGAAGTGTGTGAATGTGCTATTTGCAAACCCCTTTTCCTCCAATGTGCTACATGACACTATGTGACCAATTCTTGAAATTTTAGACATCTTTTAAAAGAAGGGTTATTTAGAAAGCTTGTTTTCATGATTGCGAATGCTTTTGAATGCTTACCAATTGCCTGATAGTTTATGAAGACGTTTGTAGCATAAAAGAAATCCTAAATCGTCGAAGGATTCAGTGAGTGACTCGACTGAATAGTCGATAGGTTTAGAAAGTTTAAAAGCGAACCAAAAAGTGAGTTCGAAAATGTTTTAAGGCATTGGTTCCTATATAACTTCCCCTTGTGTTTAAAAGGATTTAAATGTCTTGAGAAATGACATCTTAAGGTTCTAATTATGAAATTTAGCTGATTTGCACATTGATTTTTATGCTAGCTACTTATTTAAGTTTCGATTGAGCTTCGAGTTGCGAGCTAGTAAAATCATTACGACTTTAAGAAGCGTTATTGAAAAATTATGAAGGAACCCTGTTTGAATCATAAGCGAGCCAAGTATTATAAGTTTTGAAGAGTAGTAAGTTGAGAATGATTTAAAGTTTTAATTTGCTTAAGCACCCTTCTTTTAGTATAAAAAGGATTTCAAACAAACTAAAATTGGGCAACTGAATGAGTTTACTACGAAACTTAATTTGAGTTATATGTTAGTTTGAGTGAGTTTATTACTTTATGTTTCAATAGGCTTCAATTACGAATCTAGTTTGAATTAAATGCTAACTAAGTACCTTAAGTTCCAAATGAGTCTCGATTTACGTGTTAGCAACCTTATTTCGTTTGTACGAAATTTTTAAGTTAAAAACGAGGACGATTTATGAGTTAGCAAACTTATTATCTTTATAAGAAGTTTTTAAGTTAAAAACAGAGTTGATTTGCGCGTTCGCAAACTTATTTCGTTTATTAGAAGTTTTTGAGTTAAAAACGGAGTCGATTTATGTGTTAGCAAATGTATTTCATTTATAAGAAGTTTTGAAGTTAAAAACGAAGTCGACTTACGAGTTAGTAAGGTTATTATGTTTATAAGAAGTTTTGAAGTTAAAAACGAAGTCGATTTACAAGTTAGCAAACTATTTATATTTATAAGAAGCTTTTTAACTTAAAAACGAACGAACTATAAACATTTAGAAAAGCTATGGTTGTTTTGTTAAAAGTAAGATTTCAGCAAAGTAATCAACTGAAAAAGAGAAATGAAATGCGATTTTAAAAGCTAAAAAAGTCTTAGGCAAATGGCCAGACCTTGAGGGTGGGAACTGGACGAAAAGATGACGTGAGCTGTTTCCCCCAAAGGTAATATTCGGAGCTGGACGCGAAGATGGCGTGAGCTATTCCCAGGAACTGGACTCAAGATATGATTATCTTGGTGTAAGCTATTCCTTGATATGTGATACGTAAGAAACCTTGAGAGGGACTGGACTCAAGATATGACTATCTTGGTATGAGCTGTTGCCCCACAGAGGACACTATTAAAATTAGAATTGCTCTCCTGAGATGCGTTTTGGCCAATGTTAAGTTACGTATACCCCGGGGATAACGTGAGTTGTTAATGACGATCTCACTTAGGGGCAATATAGATCTCCCCTAGGCATCACAATAAGATGCTTTTTTGAAATGCTATGAGTAAGTTCCTAATAAAAAGGAAAGTGGCATTTTATCATTTTAAGCATTTCAGAAAAGAAAGATTTCTAAGGGCCATTGCGAGGCCATATGGAGTAAGATTTGAAAAGCTTATAAGGGTCATTAGACGACCATTACGAAAGAAGTTCTTTTAAAGAGTATAAGCCTCAAGAGGCTAAGTAAAGCGTTTTTAAGAAAAGAAAGAAAGCTTTCAAATTTACATATCCTGCACATATTTTATGAAAGTGTTTCTAAGTATAGTTTAAATGAATTTCGAAGGAAGTATGGTTACATCTTAGTAAGGCATCGAACATTTAAGCTTTTAAAGGTGCATATCTTATGAAAGAATGTTTCTTGCCAAGTCGTTCTTACCAATTTGGATGTTTCTGGAGCTTTTAAAAAGAATTATAAGCTTCAAAGAAGTTAGCGTGCTTTATAACCATTCCTGGAATATATAGAGAGTCACTATGTTTTCAAACGTGCATTTGAAAGCATCATATTCGTTCCTTGTGCCACTTGATTACGTGCCTGAGTGCTTGTTAGAAAGGAAGATTGGTCATTAAGGGCCTCGGAATGAGTCGAGGGGCTAGCATGAAGTATAAGGATGGCAATCTTTCCTTGGGGACTATGATTGCCTAATAGGATAGCAGTATATAAATACGTGATATGTGACTATTATTGGTATTATTGCCTGCAACTGGTTTCGGTTTTTAAGGAGTAGGGGAATTCTCACTGAGCGTGTGGTTGCTCATCCCATTGCTCTTTCCCTTTTTTCCCTAGGCTTTTGTTATGATAGGCGGAAGTCAAGCCACTTACGCCGAGTTGGAGTTTAGTCCCACTTGAAAAAGAGTCATGTGTGCCATATAGAAGTAGATTCATGTGTTTAACGATGTAATATAATGTATTCCGAGTTTATAATTGTTGTAAACTAAGTTTTCTAGCTCATATAATGCACACTGTTTACAAATCGCTCTGTATGGCCGTATGAGCCAACCATCTGATTGGTTAAATGTCTTCTTGGTCAAAGTTAGCTGCCTTTTGGGATGTAAACCCGAGTACTCCGGATGTGTGATTCATTGAGTTGTATACTTGATTTCCTTCTTTATTAATGAACTTTATGGTTGGTGTACTCTGGGCGAGTGACCCATAGAGCGGTGGACTCCGTCGTGCAGCCATGGAGCTTGTTTTACAAGTTTTATATGTTTCCATTCAATATAGGGAGTTGTTGTAAGGCTTTTAGCGTGGGAATGACCAGTTTTAAGGCGAAACTCTATTCATTTTGCCTCAGCAGTTACGTAGGAAGCAAAAAAACGTAATGCTCCTAGCCCTGGG
This sequence comes from Carnegiea gigantea, assembly GCA_029747015.1. Classification (NCBI taxonomy): domain Eukaryota; kingdom Viridiplantae; phylum Streptophyta; class Magnoliopsida; order Caryophyllales; family Cactaceae; genus Carnegiea; species Carnegiea gigantea. Next base: position 161,132 of record JAKOGI010001770.1, read on the forward strand.
GGCGTTAGAAGATGGTACCAGAGCAAGGTCCTACGACCATAGGCCGCGACCTGAGTCTTGCATTTCATATAGTTAGCTAAGAATGCATTTACAATGATGTGATATATGTCTACCTTATGTCCAAACATGAGTTTTATGTGAACTTTAGTGCGTTTGGTTAGTGGTGTGCAGCTTGAGTGAGCTGATTGGTTGGATGAAAGAACCATTTGCTAAGGTGTAGGCTAAGTGGCTTATATTCTGGTGGATAAGTTAAGTGTTAGCTCAATCAAAAGTTGTTTTGCTTATGCGCCCTGGCGATTTAAATCAAAAGTCTCAAGCGCACATGGTTTAAACTCAAATAATTGAGAATATTTTAACTCCGAGCTCATTCTTGCCCCTTAAGTATGATTTGCTCCTCGGGCCCGATCATGGAGTGAGTAGACGCATTCATAGTTGGTAGGGAAAGAGCTAGAAGTAGTTAAACCATCCTCCTTTTAAAACATAAAGGCTCGAAAGTTAACACCCTTCCTAAATAATGAGTTAAGGTCTTTCTTTCGCATTTAAGTCCTTTCTAATTATCTGGTTATGCCTTACTGTTGCATCTGAAGACTTGCATTTGCTTTACATTGATGTTTCGAAAACCTACATTCCAATATGCATTCGTTGCTTGATGTGTTCATGACAAGTTGTTCGTAAGAGATTACTGATTGCTTTCTTGACTAAACGTTCTTTCAGATGATACCCCTCTTGTGTAATTTCTCAATTGCTAAAGGAATGATGTGAGAACTTCGTATGCGCTAGTGTCAATATAGGTGACTGTGATAGAGTCCAATTGATTGTTGCCTAAGTGTTATTTCTAGCCTTCGTATATGTGCCACTAATGCTTAGATTAGGTCATAACCCGAACTACCATTTATGCAAGGAGTCTTCCTTATTTCCCATCACGTAACCACTATTGCTCACGAGTCGGCTAAGTGTTATGCTTATTCAGGCATGGAATACTATTCTTTTCATAAGAATGATAGTGTCCTAGCCATATCAACCAAAACACACCTAGAATAGAGATAAAAGGAAGAATCTAATAGACTTTGGAATTTATACCATATATATCACCTCGCCACCTCTTGACGAGACGATCCATATCTTTCCAGCACTTTGTAAGCATTAACCGCAAATGTGGAAACCACGAGTTTCTAAAGGAGATTGAACTGCCCCCTTCGTACCACAAGTTCCCATGACTCCCGCACCACCCTTACGAGAAACAAGCGTCACAACACCTCAATGTGTATCCGTAAGACCAATAATGTCGTTGTTCTTACCCCCTGTTAGCTGATTGATGGCTAACTCCAAACAGTTAGACAAACCTCGAGGCATAACCTTGACCTTATACTTTAAATGAGGGTAGCATTCATGTATATTTGCTGGGATTTCTTTTCATGAGATGCTATAAGGAGCCCAAATGCTTTACAGCATAATCATAGCACTGCATATAATCTAAAGCCCATAGAAGGTTGTATAGTTATTTAATTTCGTTGTTCTTGACCAGTTATATGTTTTATGAATAAGTTGTTACATTTCTTGATGTCCACTTGACTCGAGTCTGGATTAGTATGTGACTTGATTATGCAAATGATTTAAGTTTCGTATTTCACGGCATGGCATAACCTCTGGCTCGTTGTTTGCATTTCGTGGATTCTATGATTCCATGCCATAACTGAATGACTGCATACGCACATATTTGAAGCATGATGAGATGACCCTAGAAACCCGTATTCACATCTTCTTGCCCTTATATGTTTGATCAGAGTAGCGCAGGGGAGGCATATAGGCCCATAACCCACAGGTCCTAGGAATATCGGTTGCATACATTTTTGTTTTGTGAATTGACTACTATATGCGTATTAGACGGCTTCATGTTACTTATAATTCTTAGGGTCGAGAATGCTGACTTGCTGATACTATGCGATGCTACATGATGCTGATGTGCTTAAGTGCTGCTACGTGGTGCTATATGATGTTCTTATTACTCTAATGTGTTATAGAATTCTCTAAGTTAACTGTAGTGATCCTAAAGGTACCTTGAATTCGTGATTTAGAGTGAGACTAGATGTGTATGATCTTGAGATGTTATTGCCTAATGGCTCTATTTTTAGATTTCGAATTATGATATATGCGCATACGTAGAGTGGTTGTTTACTATGCAAACTGAGTCTAGATAATTGAAAGCCTTTTTCATTTTGAATATTTTTTAAAGTTTAGTATGGTTTTGCACGTCAACTCATTTGCCCCTCTTCGATGCGATTTGCCCTCAGCACCTAAATAGAGTGAGTGGAAGCTCAAACAGGATTGGCGAGGAAGAGACTGGGTATCATATGCCCTTTTTCGATTTAAATTGATTGTAGACGCGATTATGGACTTTAGTATAATTTGTGTAGACTGTGTCAAGTGTGCGCACGTCTTAGGTACCCCCGCATTTCCTATTTTACGTTAAGTTGGTCGTATTGCCTTTTTACGTCGTAAAATCGTTCTTTTAGTAACTATATAAGTTAAATTATTACTGATGTGCTTATGTGAATGGTAATTTTATTAGAATGAATAATTTTTGTCGATATTAATTGTTATTAGTTCGTAAATGTTGCGATGGTTTATAATAAGCGTTAGTAAGGGTTATTATCGCGTACTTAGTCGAGTAGGAACCCGAATGCGATTAGATTGTCAACCTTAGAAGTAGTTCAATGTTTATTAACTCGAACCTAGATATATTTGGGAACGATTAATCGACAAGATATTGTGTTATCAATTTGAGTTTAGAGTATGAAGCGCGAACTCTGACTAGTAGTGTTAAGTATTCAGCAAAAAAAAAAAAAAAAAAAAAAAAAAAAAGGCTAAGTGAAGGGCATTTTTGTAAAATCGCACGAGCCCCTTTTTCTCCTCCTTCCCAGTTGCCAGCCTCGACCCCCATTCCCCTCTCTCTCTACTCTTCTTCTTCTTCCTTAGCTCATCTCCTCTATACACGCGCTACAATCTTCATAAATCCACTAAAATTTTGCTAACATCTAGTTTGCTTTGGCCCTCATTCAACATTCCCCACAGGCAAACGAACTCTTGGCACAAATTTGAGCAGAAATTCGACGGTCTTTTGTCATGTTTTGGTGGGTCAGGGCGACGAATCGGGGCACGAACGTGTGACCCAGTGTGGCCAAGTGATTTAGCTCGTTGTTGCCTCAAATCTTCTAAACCTGAGGATAGAATTCGCAGCTTCAAGCACTTAATTCAACATCAACTCAGTGAGTGAGAGTTGGGCAAAAATTGCATCTCAAATTGCGTGAATTGGGCACGGTTGGGGTCTATTTGGGCGTGAGTGAGCAAGAGCTAAAGAATTGGAGTTGTTCGAGCCCCTAAAGTCGAGCCGACAGTTGTGAATTGAACCTCTAGCTTGGGATCAAGATGAGGGTTCCTTTCCTTCTAATTATTACTATTTTCAACGAATTTAACCAAGTTTGGTTGATGCATGTCGATTTTGAGTTTAGGAATCAGTTTGAGGGAATTAGAATCGATATTGAGAAATCATAGGCATGGTGCTGATTTGGGATAATTACATGCTGATTTGATGCATGGTTGTGTGAACCGATTAGTTGAAGGTTTTTAGAATTAACAAAATGTTGTTATTAGGCTGTCGTAGCATCAGTTTGTCGCACTTGAAATCTGTTTCGACGCTTAGGGATGCTAGTTAGGCAGTTGAAGTAATTGTGGAATAAACTGAATTATGTACAAAGGTTATGGCTAAATCAATTTGGGCATATTGATAGCCTATTCATGGTAATTTTATGGAATGCTATGCCTATGGGTGTTGGATTGTGAAGTAGAGAACAGAATGTCACGTTAAAGTTTCTATTGCATCAGTTAAGTATACATTAAACTCTATGTTGGTTTTTAAGCATGAATGTTAGACCAATATTTGATCGTTTTATGTATTATTAGTTTGTGCATGTCAATATTGAGCCGAGCTTGGTAGTTGGATGGTTTGAGGTGGAACTAATGAGAAATTTGAGATTCTTGTAGTCGTTGTTGTTTGAGGAGGGAGCCTGGGTTGTGATTACCGTAATCGTGTAGATTGCGAAGCCATGTGTGGCTTATAGGGCAGAATCTACCAAGTCGTGCTATGAAGTGTGTGAATGTACTATGTGCAAACCCCTTTTCCTCCAATGTGCTACGTGACACTATGCGACCAATTCTTGAAATTTTAGACATCTTTTAAAAGAAGGGTCGTTTAGAAAGCCTGTTTTCATGATTGCGAATACTTTTGAATGCTTATCAATTGCCTGATAGTTTATGAAGACGTTTGTAGCCTAAAAGAAATCTTAAATCGTCGAACTATTCAGTGAGTGACTCGACTGAATAGTCGATAGGTTTAGGAAGTTTAAAAGCGAACCAAAAAGTGAGTTCAAAAATGTTTTAAGGCATTGGTTCCTGTATAACTTCTCCTTGTGTTTAGAAAGGATTTAAATGTCTTGAGAAATGACATCTTAAGGTTCTAATTATAAAATTTAGCTGATTTGCATGCTAATTTTTACACTGGCTGCTTATTTAATTTTCGATTGAGTTTCGAGTTGCGAGCTAGTAAAATCATTACGATTTTAAGAAGCGTTTATGTTGAAAAATTATGAAGAAAACCTGTTTGAATCATAAGCGAGCCAAATATTCTAAGTTTTGAAGAGTAGTAAGTTGAGAATGATTTAAAGTTTTAATTTGCTTAAGCACCCTTCTTTTAGTATAAAAAGGATTTCAAACGAAGTAAAATTGGGCAACTGAATGAGTTTATTATGAAACTTAATTTGAGTTATATGCTAGTTTGAGTGAGTTTACTACTTTATGTTTCAATAGGCTTCAATTACGAATCTAGTTTGAATTAAACGCTAACTAAGTACCTTAAGTTCCAAATGAGTCTCGATTTACGTGTTAGCAACCTTATTTCGTTTGTACGAAATTTTTAAGTTAAAAACGAGGACGATTTATGAGTTAGCAAACTTATTATCTTTACAAGAAGTTTTTAAGTTAAAAACAGAATCGATTTACACGTTCGCAAACTTATTTTGTTTATTAGGAGTTTTTGAGTCAAAAACGGAGTCGATTTACGCGTTAGCAAACGTATTTCATTTATAAGAAGTTTTTAAGTTAAAAACGAAGTCGACTTACAAGTTAGTAAGGTTATTATGTTTATAAGAAGCTTTTTAACTTAAAAACGAACGAACTATAAACATTTAGAAAAGCTATGGTAGTTTTGTTAAAAGTAAGATTTCAGCAAAGTAATCAACTGAAAAATAGAAATGAAATGCGATTTTAAAAGCTAAGAAAGTCCTAGGAAAATGGCCAGACCTTGTGGGTGGGAATTAGACGAAAAGATGACGTGAAATGTTTCCCCCAAAGGTAATATTTGGAGCTGGACCCGAAGATGGCGTGAGCCATTCCCAGGAACTGGACTCAAGATATGATTATCCTGGTGTAAGTTGTTCCCTGATGTGTGATATGTAAGAAATCTTGGGGGGGACTGGACTCAAGATATGAGTATCTTGGTGTGAGCTGTTGCCCCACAGAGGACAATATCAAAATTAGAATTGCCCTCCTGAGATGCGTTTTGGCCAATGTTAAGTTACGTATACCCCAGGGATAATGTGAGTTGTTAACGACGATCTCACTTAGGGGCAATGTAGATCTCCCCTAGGCATCACAATAAGATGTTTTTTTAAATGCCATGAGTAAGTTCCTAATAAAAAAGAAATTGACATTTTATCATTTTAAGCATTTCAGAAAAGAAATATTTCTAAAGGCCATTGCGAGGCCATATGGAATAAGATTTGAAAAGCTTATAAGGGTCGTTAGACGACCATTACGAAAGAAGTTCTTTTAAAGAATATAAGCCTCAAGAGGCTAAGTAAAGTGTTTTTAAGAAAAGAAAGAAAGCTTTCAAATTTACATATCCTGCACATATTTTATGAAAGTGTTTCCAAGTATAGTTTAAATGAATTTCGAAGGAAGTATGGTTACATCCTAGTAAGGCATCGAACATTTAAGCTTTCAAAGGTGCATATCTTATGAAAGAATGTTTCTTGCCAAGTTGTTCTTACCAATTTGGATGTTTCTGGAGCTTTTAAAAAGAATTATAAGCTTTAAAGACGTTAGCGTGCTTTATAACCATTCTTGGAATATATAGAGAGTCACTATGTTTTCAAACGTGTATTTGAAAGCATCATATTTGTTCCTTGTGCCACTTGATTATGTGCCTGAATGCTTGTTAAAAAGGAAGATTGGTCATTAAGGGCCTAGGAATGAGTCGAGGGGCGAGCAAAAAGTATAAGGGTGGTAATCTTTCCTTAGGGACTATGATTGCCTAATAGGATAGTAGTGTACAAATACGTGATATGTGACTATTATTGGTATTATTGCCTGTAACTAGTTTCGGTTTTTAAGGAGTAGGGGAATTCTCACTGAGCGTGTGGTTGCTCATCCCATTGCTCTTTCCCCTTTTTCCCCCGGCTTTTGTTATGATAGGTGGAAGTTAAGCCACTTACGCCGAGTTGGAGTTTACTCCTGCTTGAAAAAGAGTCATCTGTGCCATATAAAAGTAGATTCACGTGTTTAACAATGTAATATAATGTATTCCTAGTTTATAATTGTTGTAAACTAAGTTTTCTAGCTCATATAATGCATATTGTTTACGAATCGCTCGGTATGGCCGTATGAGCCAACCATCTGATTGGTTAAACATCTTCTTGGTCAGAGTTAGTCGTATTTTGGGATGTAAACTCGAGTATTCCGGATGTGTGATTCATTGAGTTGTATATTTGATTTCCTCCTTCATTAATGAACTTTATGGTTGGTGTACACCGGGCGAGTGACCCGTAGAGCGGGGGACTCCGTCGTGTAGCCATGGAGCTTGTTTTAGAAGTTTTGTATGTTTCTATTCAATGCAGGGAGTTGTTGTAAGGCTTTTAGCCTGGGAAATGACCAGTTTTAAGGCGAAACTCTATCCATTTTGCCCCAGAAGTTAAGTAGGAAGCAGGAAAACGTAATGCTCCTAGCCCTAAGGGCTGGGGGCGTTACAAGATGGTACCAAAGTAAGGTTCTGTAACCATAGGCCGCGACCTGAGTCTTGCGTTTCATATATTTAGCTAAGAACGCATTCACAATGATGTGATATATGTCTGCCTTATGTGCAAAGTGAACTTTAGCGTGTTTAGTTAGTGGTGTGCGGCTTGAGTGAGCTGATTGGTTGGATGAAAGAACCATTTGCTAAGGTGTAGGCTAAGTGGCTCGTATTCTTGCGGATAAGTTAAGTGGTAGCTCAATCAAAAGTTGTTTTGCTTATGCGCCTTGGCGAATTAATTCAAAAGTCTCAAGCGCACATGGTTTAAACTCAAATAACTGAGAATATTTTAACTCCAAGCTCACTCTTGCCCCTTAAGTATAATTTGCTTCTCAAGCCCGATAATGGAGTGAGCAGACGCGTTCATAGTTGGTAGGGAAAGAGCTAGAAGTAGTTAGACCATCCTCCTTTTAAAACATAGAGGCTTGAGAGTTAAGACCCTTCCCAAATAATGAGTTAAGGTCTTTCTTTCTTATTTAAGTCCTTTCTAATTATCTGGTTAGGCCTTACTGTTGCATCTGAAGACTTGCATTTGCTTTACATTGATGTTTCGAAAAGCTACATTCCAATATGCATTCGTTGCTTGATGTGTTCATGACAAGTTGTTCGTAAGTGATTAGTGATTGTTTTCTTGATTAAAAGTTATTTTAGATGATACCCCTTTTGTGTAATTTCTCAATTGCTAAAGGAATGATGTGAGAACTTCATATGCACTGGCGTCAACATGGGTGACTGTGATAGAGTCCAATTGATTGTTACCTAAGTGTTATTTCTAGCCTTCGTATATGTGCCACTAATGCTTAGATTAGGTCATAACCCGAACTGTCATTTACGTAAGGAGTCTTCCTTATTTCCCATCACGTAACCACTATTACTCATGAGTCGGCTAAGCGTTATGCTCATTCGGGCATGAAATGCTATTCTTTTCATAAGAATGATAGTGTCCTGGTCATATCAACCCCAACACACCTAGAATAGAGATAAAAGGAAGAATCTGACAGACTTTGGAATTGTTATACCACATGTATCACCTCGCCACCTCTTGACGAGACGATCCATACCTTTCCAACAGTTTGTAAGCTTTAATAACAAATGTGAAAACCACGAGTTTCTAACGGAGATTGAACTGCCCCTTCATACCACGAGTTCCCAAGACTCTCGCACCACCCCTACAAGAAACAAGCATCACAACACCTCAATGTGTATCCATAAGACCAATAATGCTGTTGTTCTTACCCGCTATTAGCTGATTAATGGCTAACTCCAAACAGTTAGACAAACCTCGAGCCAAAGTTATTATCTTTATAAGAAGTTTTTAAGTGAAAAACAGAGTCGATTTATGCATTAGCAAACTTATTTCGTTTATTAGAAGTTTTTAAGTTAAAAACAAAGTCGATTTATGCATTAGGAAACTTATTTCATTTAGAAGAAGTTTTACAGTTAAAAATGAAGTCGACTTACGAGTTAATAAGCTTATTACATTTATAAGAAGTTTTTAAGTTAAAAACGAAGTCGATTTACGAGTTAGCAATCTATTTACGTTCATGAGAAGCTTTTTAACTTAAAAACGAATGAACTATAAACATTTAGAAAAGCTATGGTCGTTTTGTTAGAAGTAAGATTTCAGCAATGTAATTAACTAAAAAAGAAATGCGATTTTAAAGGCTAAGAAAGTCCTAGGCATATGGCCAGACCTTGAGGGTGGGACTGGACAAAAAGATAGCGTGAGCTATTTCCCCCAAAGGTAATATTTGGAGCTAGACGCGAAGATGGCGTGTGCTATTCCCATGAACTGGACTCAAGATATGATTATCTTGGTGTAAGCTGTTCCCTGATGTGTGATACGTAAGAAAACCTTGAGGGGCACTGGAATCAAGATATGACTATCTTGGTGTGAGCTGTTCCCCCAGAGGACAGTATCAAACTTAGAATTACTCTCCTGAGATGCGTTTTGGCCAATGTTAAGCTATGTATACACCGGGGATAACCTGAGTTGTGAGTGACGATCTCACTTAGGGGCAATGTAGATCTCCCCTAGCCAGCATAATAAGATTTTTTTTTAACGCTATAAGTAAGTTTCTAATAAAAAGGAAATTGACATTTTACCATTTTAAGCATTTCAGAAAAGAAACATTTTTAAAGGCCATTACGAGGCCATATGGAATAAGATTTGAAAAGCTTATAAGGGTCATTAGAGAACCATTACGAATGATGTTCTTTTAAAGAATATGAGCCTTAAGATGCTAGGTAAAGTGTTTTTAAGAAACAAAAGAAAGCTTTCAAATGTACATATCCTGCACATATTTGATGAACGTGTTTCCAAGTATAGTTTAAATGAAATTTCGAAGGAAGTATGGTGACATCCTAGTAAGGCATCGGCCATTTAAGCTTTTAAATGTCCATATATTATGAAAGAATGTTTCTTGCCAATTCGTTCTTACCAATTTGGATGTTTTTGGAGCTTTTAAAAAGAATTATAAGCTTTAAAGAAGTTAGCATGATTTATAACCATTCCTAGAATATATAAAGAGTCATTATGTTTTTAAAAGTGTGTTTGAAAGCATCATATTCATTCCTTATGCTACCTGATTAGGTGCCTGAATGCTTGTTAGGAAGGAAGATTGTCCATTAAGGGCCTAGGAATGAGTCGAGGGGCTAGCATGAAGTATAAGGGTGGTGGTAATCTTTCCTTGGGGACTATGATTGCCTAATTTGATAATAGTATACAAATGCGTGATATGTGACTATTATTGGTATTATTGCCTGCAAATGGTTTTGGTTTTTAAGGAGCAAGGGAATTCTCACTGAGTGTGTGATTGCTCATCCCATTACTCTTTTCCCCTTTTCCCCAGGCTTTTGTTATGACAAGTGGAAGTTAAGCCATTTTCGCCGAGTTAGAGTTTACCCCCACTTGAAAAAGAGTCATGTGTGCCATAAAGAAGTAGATTCATGTGTTTAATGATGTAATATAATGTATTCCTAGTTTGTAATTGTTGTAAACTAAGCTTTCTAGCTCATATAATGCATGTTGTTTACGAGTCGCTCTATATGGCAGTAAGAGCCAACCGTCTAATTAGTTAAATGTCTTCTTAGTCAAAGTTACCTGTATTTTGGGATGTAAACTCGGGTACTCCGGATGTGTGATTCATTCACTTGTATATTTGATTTCTTTCTTTATTAATGAACTTTATAGTTGGTGTACTCCAGGCGAGTGACCCGTAGAGCGGTCGATTCCAGTGTGTAGTCGTGGAGCTTGTTTTAGAAGTTTTATATGTTTCCATTCAATGCAGGAAGTTGTTGTAAGGCTTTTAGCCTGGGAAATGACCAGTTTTAAGGCGAAGCTCTGTCTGTTTTGCCCTAGAAGTTAAGTAGGAAGTAAGAAAATGTAATGCTCCTAGCTTTAGGGGCTGGGAATGTTATAAGATGGTATTAGAGCAAGGTCCTGCGACCATAGGCCGTGACTTGAGTCTTGCATTTCATAGAGTTAGTTAGGAGTGCATTCGCAATGATGTGATATATGTCTACTTTGTATGTAAACGTGAGTTTTATGTGAACTTTAGTGCGTTTAGTTAGTGTTATGCGACTTGACTGAGCTGATTGGTTGGATGAAAGAACCATTTGCTAAGGTGTAGGCCAAGTGGCTCGTATTCTCATGGATAAGTTAAGTGTTAGCTCAATCAAAAGTTGTTTTGCTTATGCGCCTTGGCGATATAAATCAAAAGTCTTAAGTGCACATGGTTTAAACTCAAACAACTGAGAATATTTTAACTCCAAGCTCATTCTTACCCCTTAAGTATGATTTGCTCCTCGAGCCCGATAATGGAGTGAGCGGATGTACTCAATGGTTGGTAGGGAAAGAGCTAGCAATAGTTAAACCATCGTCCTTTCAAAAATAGGTGCTTGAAAGTTAAGACCCTTCCTAAATAATGAGTCAAGGTCTTTCTTTCGCATTTAAGTCCTTTCTAATTATCTTGTTATGCCTTACTGTTGCATGTGAAGACTTCCATTTACTTTACATTGAAGTTTCGAATACCTGCATTCTAATATGCATTCGTTGCTTGATGTGTTCATGACAAGTTGTTAGTAAGTAATTAGAGATTGTTTTCTTGACTAAAAGTTCTTTTAAATGATGCCCCTTTTGTGTAATTTCTCAATTGCTAAAGGAATGATGTGAGAACTTCGTATGCGCTTGTGTCAATATGGGTGACTGTGATAGAGTCCAATTAATTATTGCCTAAGTGTTATTTCTAGCCTTCGTAAATGTGCCACTAATGCTTAGATGAGGTCCTAACCCGAACTGTCATTTACGTAAGGAGTCTTCCTTATATCCCATCACGTAACCACTATTACTCACGAGTCGGCCAAGCATTATGCTCATTCGGGCATGGAACATTATTCTTTTCATAAGAATGACAGTGTCCTGGCTATATCAACCCCAACACACCTACAATAGAGATAAAAGGAAGAACCTGACAGACTTTGGAATTGTTATACCACATGTATCACCTCGTCAACTCTTGAGGAGACGATCCATACCTTTCTAGCACCTTATAAGCTTTAACAACAAATGTGGAAACCAGGGGTTTCTGAAGGAGATTGAACTGGTCCCTTCATAGCACGAGTTCCTAAGACTCCCGTACCACCCCTACGAGAAACAAGCGTCACAACAGCTCAATGTGTATTCATAAGACCAATAATGTCGTTGTTCTTACCCCCTGTTAGCTGATTGATGGCTAACTCCAAACAGTTGGACAAACCTCGAGGCATAACCTCGACCTTAGGCTTTAGATGAGGGTAGCATTCATGTATATTTGCCTGGATTTCTTTTCATGAGACGCTACGGGGAGCTCGAACGCTTTAAAGCATAATCATAGCACTGCATACAATTTAAAGCCCATAGAAGGTTGTATAGTTATTTAATTTCGTTATTCTTGACAAGTTGTGTGTTTTTGAATAATTGTTGTACTTCTTGATGTACACTTGACTTGAGTCTGGATTGGTATGTGACTTGATTATCTAGATGATTTAAGTTTCGTATTCACGGCATGGCATAACCTCTGACTCGTTGTTTGCATTTCGTGGATTCTACTTGCCCTTATATGTTTGATCAAAGTAGCGTAGCGGAGGCATATAGGCCCATAACCCATAGGTCCTAGGAATGTCGATTGCATATATTTTCGTTTTGTGAATTGATTACTATATGCGTATTAGACGGCTTCATATTACTTATAATTCTTAGGCTCAACAATGCTGAATTGCTGATAGTATGCGATGCTATGTGATGCTGATGTGCATAAGCGATGCTATGTGGTACTATGTGATGTTCTTATTACTCTAATGTGTTATAGAAGTCCCCAAGTTAACTGTAGTGATCCTAAAGGTACCTTGAATTCATGATTTAGAGTGAGACTAGATGTGTATGACCTTGAGATGTTATTGCCTAATTGCCCTCTTTTTGGATTTCAAATTATGATATATGCACATACATAGAGTGGTTGTTTACTATACGAACTGAGTCTAGATAATTGAAAGTCTTTTTCATTTTGATTATTTTTTAAAGCAAGTTTAGTATGGTTTTCCACGTCAATCCATTTGCCCCTCTTCGATGCGATTTGCCCTCAGCACCCAAATAGAGTGAGTAGACGCTCAAAGAGGATTGGGGAGGAGGAGACTGGATACCAAATGCACTTTTTCGGTTTAAATTGATTGTAAACAAGATTATGGACCTTAGTGCAATTTGTGTAGACTGTCTCAAGTGTGTGCACGTCTTAGGTACACCCGCATTCCCTGTTTTACGTTAAGTTGGTCATATTCCCTTTTTACGTTGTAAAATCATTCCTTTATCAACTATATAATTTAAATTATTACTGATGTACTTATGTGAACGGTAATTTTATTAAAATGAATAATTTTTGTCCGCATTAATATTATTGCTATTAGTTCATAAATGTTGCGATAGTTTTTAATAAGCATTAGTAAGGGTTATTATCGGGTACTAAGTCGAGTAGAAACCTGAATACGATTAGATTGTCAACCTTAAAAGTAGTTCGATGTTTATTAAATCGAACCTAGATACATTTGGGAATGATTAGTTGACAAGATATCGTATTATCAATTTGAGTTTAGAGTATGAAGTGCGGCATTTGACTAGCAGTGTTAAGTATTCAGCAGTTTGAATGCAAAAAAAAAGGGACAAGGGAAGGGCATTTTTGTAAAATTACATGAGCCCCTTTTTCTCCTCCTTCCCAGTTGCCAGCCTCGACCCCCATTCCCTTCTCTCTGCTCTTCTTCTTCTTCCTCAACTCATCTCCTCCATACACGCACCACAAGCTCCATAAATCCACCAAAATTTTGCCAACACCTAGCTTGCTTTGGCCCTCATTCGACCTTCCCCACGGGCAAACAAACCCTTGGTATGAATTTGAGCAGAAATTCGATGGTCTTTTGTCACATTTTGTTGGGTCCGGGCGACGAATCGGGCCACGAACGTGTGCCCCAGTGTGGCTATGAAATTTAGCTCGTAGTTGCCTCAAATCTTCTAAAATTGAGGGTAGATTTCGCGACTTCAAGCACTCAATTCAACATCAAATTAGTGAGTGAGAGGTGGGTCGAAATTGGGTCTCGAATTGCATAGATTGGGCACAGTTAGGGTCTGTTTGTGCATGAGTGAGCAAGAGCTGAAGAATTGGAGTTGTTCTAGCCTCTAAAGTCGAGGCCACAGCTGTGGATCGAACCTCTAGCTTGAGATCAAGGTGAGGGTTCCTTTCCTTTTAATTACTACTATTTTCAACGAATTTAACTAAGTTTAGTTGATGTATGTCGATTCTGAGTTTAGTAATCAGTTTAGGTGGAATTAGAATCGATATTGAGAAATGATAGGCATGGTGCTGATTTGGGATAATTATATGCTGATTTGATGCAAAGTTGTATGAACCGATTAGTTGAAGGTTTTTAGAAATAACAAAATGTTGTTATTGGGCTGTCGTAGCGTCAGTTTGTCGCACTTGAATTCTGTTTTGATGCTTAGGGATCCTAGTTAGGCAGTGGAAGTAATTGTGGAATAAACTGAATTATGTCTAAAGGTTATGGCTAAATCAGTTCAGGCATATTGATAGCTTATTCGTGGTAATTTTGTAGAATGCTATGCCTATGGGTGTTGGATTGTGAACCAGCAAAAAAGAGAATGTCACGTTAAAGTTTCTATTGCATCGGTTAAGTATACGTTAAACTCTATGTTGGTTATTGAGCATGAATCTAATACCAATAAGGTCGTTCTATGTATTGTTGGTTTGTGCATGTCAATATTGAACTGAGCTTGGTAGTTGGATGGTTTGAGGTAGAACTAATGAGAAATTTGAGGTTCTTGTGGTCGTTGTTGTTTAAGGAGGGACTCTGGGTTGTGATTACCGCAATCGTGTGGATTGCGAGGCCATGTGTGGCTTATGGGGCAGAATCTACCAAGTCGTGCTATGAAGTGTGTGAACGTGCTATGTGTGAACCCCTTTTCCCCCAATGTGCTACATGACATTATGTGACTGAATTCCTGAAATTTTAGACATATTTTAAAAGAAAGGTCGTTTAGAAAGCTTCTTTTCATGATTGCGAATGCTTTTGAATGCTTATCAATTGCCTGATAGTTTATGAAGATGTTTGTAGCCTAAATGAAATCCTAAATCATCGAACTATTTAGTGAGTGGCACGCCTGAATAGTCGATAGGTTTAGGAACTTTAAAAGCGAACTAAAAAGTGAGTTCGAAAATGTTTTGAGGCATTGGTTCCTGTATAACTTCTCTTTGTGTTTAAAAGGATTTAAACATCTTGAGAAAGGACATCTTCAGGTACTAATTATGAAATTTAGCTGATTTGTTTGCTGATTTGTATGCTACTGCTTATTTAAGTTTCGATTGAGTTTCGAGTTACGAGCTAGTAAAATCATTACGATTTTAAGAAGCATTTATGTTGAAAAATTATGAAAAAACCTTGTTTGAATCATAAGCGAGCCAAGTATTCTAAGTTTTGAAGAGTAGTAAGCTAAGAATGATTTAAAGTTTTAATTTGTTTAAGCACCATTCTTTCAGTGTAAAAAGGATTTCAAGCGAACTAAAATTGGGTAACTGAATGAGTTTATTACGAAACTTAATTTGAGTTATATGCTAGTTTAAGTGAGTTTATTACTTTATGTTTCAATAGGCTTCAATTACGAATCTAGTTTGAATTAAACACTAAGTACCTTAAGCTCCAAATGAGTCTCAATTTATGTGTTAGCAACCTTATTTCGTTTATATGAAGTTTTTAAGTTAAAAACGAGGACGATTTATGAGTTAGCAAACTTATTATCTTTATAAGAAGTTTTTAAGTTAAAAACAGAGTCAATTTATGCATTAGCAAACTTATTTCGTTTATGATAAGTTTTTAAGTTAAAAACGAAGTCGATTTACGCATTAGCAAACTTATTTCGTTTGTAAGAAGTTTTTTAGTTAAAAACGAAGTCGACTTACGTGTTAATAAGCTTATTATGTTTTTAAGAAGTTTTTAAGTTAAAAACGAAATCGATTTACGAGTTAGCAAACTATTTACGTTTATAAGAAGCTTTTTAACTTAAAAACGAATGAACTATAAACGTTTAGAAAAGCTATGGTCGTTTTGTTAAAAGCAAGATTTCAGCAAAGTAATCAACGGAAAAAGAGAAATGCAATGCGATTTTAAAGGCTAAGAAAGCCCTAGCAAATGGCCAAACCTTGAGGGTAGGAACTGGACGAAAAGATGGCATGAGCTGTTTCCCCCAAATGTAATATTAGGAGCTGGATGCAAAGATGGCGTGAGCTGTTCCCAGGAACTGGACTCAAGCTATGATTATCTTAGTGTGAGCGGTTCCCTGATGTGTGATACGTAAGAAAACCTTGAGGGGGACTGGACTCAAGAGATGACTGTCTTGGTGTGAGCTGTTACCCCATAGAGGATAGTATCAAAGTTGGAATTACTCTCCCGAGATGCGTTTTGGCCAACGTTAAGTTACGTATATCCCGGGAATAACATGAGTTGTGAGTGACGATCTCACTTAGGGGCAATGTAGATCTCCCCTAGCCAGCACAATAAGATGTTTTTTTTAACGCTATGCGTAAGTTCCTAATAAAAAGAAAATTGACATTTTACCATTTTAAGCATTTCAGAAAAGAAAGATTTCTAAAGGCTATAACGAGGCCATATGGAATAAAATTTGAAAAGCTTATAAGGGTCATTAAAGGACCATTATGAAAGAAGTTCTTTTAAAGAATATGAGCCTCAATGGGCTAAGTAAAGTGTTTTTAGGAAAAGAAAGAAAGCTTTCAAATGTACATATCCTGCACATATTTTATGACCGTGTTTCTAAGTATAGTTTAAATGAAATTCCGAAGGAAGTATGGTTACATCCTAGTGAGGCATCGATCATTTAAGCTTTTAAAGGTGCATATCTTATGAAAGAATGTTTCTTACCAAGTCATTCTTACCAATTTGGATGTTTTTGGAGCTTTTAAAAAAATTATAAGCTTTAAAGAAGTTAGCGTGATTCATAACCATTCCTGGAATATATAGAGAGTCACTATGTTTTCAAAAGTGTGTTTGAAAGCATCATATTCGTTCCTTGTGCTACTTGATTATGTGACTGAATGCTTATAAGAAAGGAAGATTGGTCACTAAGGGCCTAGGAATGGGTCGAGGGGCTAGCTTGAAGTATAAGGGCAGTAATCTTTCCTTGGGGACTATGATTGCCTAATATAATAGTAGTGTACAAATACGTGATATGTGACTATTATTAGTATTATTTCCTGCAAATGGTTTTGGTTTTTTAAAGAGTAGGAGAATTCTCACTGAGCATATAGTTGCTCATCCCATTATTCTTTCCCCTTTTTCCCGAGGCTTTCGTTATGAAAGGTGGAAGTCAAGCCACTTACGCTAAGTTGGAGTTTACCCCTGCTTGAAAAAGAGTCATGTGTGCCATATAGAAGTCGATTCATGTGTTTAACAATGTAATGTAATGTATTCCTAGTTTGTAATTGTTGTAAACTAAGTTTTCTATCTCATATAATGCATATTATTTACGAGCCGCTCTGTATGGCCATATGAGCTAACCATCTGATTAGTTAGATGTGTTCTTGGTCAAAGTTAACTGTATTTTGGAATGTAAACTCCAATACTCCAGATGTTTGATCCGTTGAGTTGTATATTTGATTTCTTTCTTTATTAATGAACTTTATGGTTAGTGCGCTCCGAGTGAGTGACCTGTAGAGCAGTGGACCTCGGTGTGTAGCCATGGGGCTTGTTTTAGAAGTTTTATATGTTTCCATTCAATGCAGGGAGCTGTCAGGCTTTCAGCCTAGGAAATGACTAGTTTTCAGGTGAAACTCTGTCGGTTTTGCGCTAGAAGTTAAGTAGGAAGCAAGAAAACGTAGTGCTCCTAGCCCTAGGGCTAGGGGCGTTACAATATCTACATATATATATATGTGGGTGTGTGTGTGTGTGTGTGTGTGCGCGCGCGTGCGCATATATATATATATATATATATATATATATCTATATATATATATATATATATATATATATATATATATATATAAGTATATGTATATATATACACACACAACACATACACACACACATACACGTACATATATCTATTGTTGAGTTACTCCTAGACGTAGAATAAGTTACGTGCTACTTTGGAGAAAGACAAAAAGGATTGAATTAATTATGGACCAAATGAATCCAATTAACGATGTTTAAATTGTAGGAAAATTTGAAACAAGCATAATAAAGCAGCCCATTTATTCTGAGAAAAATGTGCAAATGCTTATGAAGAAGATATCTGTGATTTTATTTGATTGATTAATTGGGAAGTTAATCAAGAAAATTATTTAGCTAATCTAAAATTTCAATTTCAAATTTTAAGGGATCAAATTAACTGATTTGTCATGGTTTTGTCCTCACATGATAAATATACTTCTAATCCGTGATACTTACCACGTAAAAATGGTATGACTTGAGTCAAATTAAGCAACATTATCTCTTGATTCTAGAATGAATATCTGTAATATTTTGCAATAGTAAGGAAAAGATATTATGCAGCTTCATATCAACAGAAATCGTTGCAAAGATTGCAAGAAAATCAAATCAGAATCTGCTGACAAGATTTTAAGGGCCTGAAATGTAACTTCAAGATATTCTGGGCAGAATTTTCTTTCTTGGCAAAATTGGTGTACGACCACTAAAGCCTATAAATAGAGGCCGAATGAGGAAGAGCAAATATCGAAGGAAGTTGCAAGAACATTGAGCTATACATTTGTGAAATTACTCTGAGCATTACATTGTGGTCAAAAGTTGTGATTGTATTGAGGAATTGTTTATTAAGGAGTGAACTTAAAAGTTGGTGTGAGGCCATAACTCCCTCATACTTAAATCAAGAGGTTGATTTAAGTACTTGGGATCTCTAGAGTGAGGTAGCTCTAAGAGATTGTAAGAGTTCATCTTAATAAAAGAAGTACAGAGTTGAATCCTAGAGTTGGATAACTCTAAGCGGGGACGTAAATTTGATTGAAGCCCAACCTCGTTAAAATGTCCTTGAGTATTGTCTCATTTTAATTTTTGTTCTTGCTTTTAATTTTATTTTTAAAATTTCTGTGATCACCCTATTCACCACCCTCTAGGACGATAAGAGTCTTTAATTGGTATCAGAGCGAGTGCTATTATCTTCAAACTCAACCGTCAATTG